>JAPFFP010000009.1:7669128-7707563 GCA_026153255.1 Solanum medicagineum | reverse complement strand
CTTTTAGGTTGTATATATATGCTAGGATCAATTCCTAAGTATTTAAAGTATATTAGATGTGATTTAGAGTCATAAGGATCTTCTGCATCAAGTCAAATTTAAAGAATTTCTAGCAACGAAGTTTTCGTATGAGTCGATAGAAGGGTCAACTTCAAATAACCATATCTCCTAAAGTGTAATGATTTAGATGATCCATACTATATTAAATCGAAGGTATTCTAATTAGCTTTCCAACGCATCTAATTTCGCGTTAATCGGAGTTCAGAGTAGAAAGTTATGACCATTTTAGTGGAGAGGTGCAGAGCTGTCCGAAAGTCCGCGCACAGAGCGCGTCGCGGACCCTCACTAGATGAGTTAATTGACGTTTTTTTTGTATAATTTGAGGGTATTTTTATCCTAAAACCTTTGGGGGTCTATTTATGGTCCCCAGAGCATAAAAAACATCAGTTTTCATGATCAAGACCCTCTCCCTTCTCTCCTAAACATAAACACTCAAGAATCACTATCTACAAGAATATGCATCTTAAACCCTTCTGTTATTCTATAGTCACATATATATAACTGGCCACTCAGACTCCTTTCAACGATATCACTCTTAGCTTCCTCATGTCTCTATGGAACACACACACTCTCTGCTGCTCTTATTGTGTACATGATCACTCATAATTATTACACTCTAACATCTTTTTTTTTTTGCCTGCTAATGCTCAACCACTGTGATCTCATAAATTTATTTGTATAAGACTTAGACTATTATGGAGAACTAATCATCATCTATTGATACGCCCCAATCTCTTAGCTTGTTATGACGACAAAGATTACTTACATCAGCCTTCTCCACATTAACAACTCGAACGGATTCTCATAACAGTCATAACTTAGAGCCTTATCTATTTGTACACAATCATGGTTACAATCCTAAACCTCTTAAGCCTCCTCTTTCCTAGTGCTTCTCCCTTAATTTACTATCTCCATCTAGGGGGTACTTTTACTCTACTCTTAGCACCACACTCCTTGCCAGCCAACATCTTAATCATTGAACACGCACTACAGCAAGACTCTTAGGTCAAATTTCCAACAAGGACTATCACTATCATCATGCTATCTCCTCTTTAACAATACTCCTCAAAATTCAAGCTTAGGGTCTAGCACTAACATGTGCATCCATCACATACCTCTCTAAAAAGGTAAAAATTTAGGAATTAGGCTTACTAAAATCTCATAACGAATACTCAATCAACACATCCCCTCTGCATAACTCATGTACCACTCACCCATTCACTATACCTCCTTATCTGGCTAAGCTTATAGCTCAATGAATCTCATGAATTCTCATATACAATCATAAGGCTAATTTTGATCTATCATATAAAAAACACTCTTTTCCCTTCTTTAAGAGCTACACTTCACCCTCAATAGTATGAATAATACAACACATCAACATACACTTAAGTTAATCCTAACTTGATGATTTTTTTGATGATTCTTGAGACAATATTATTTGATACTTGTGTTTCTTTTCGAATCTATTGTAATACATTGGAAGCTTGTAGATGTGATAACCAGGTTTTGGGGGGGTTTTCATTAAGTTGACTAATTATCCGTAATTGAACTTTTATTTTTATTATAATTCTGCATTTTTAATGTTATAGTTGGGTTATAGGCTAACTTGTCTTGGTGGGATAAGATGAATGCCATCACGCCTGAATTTGGGTCGTGACAGAGGCGAGCGAGATCGAGAAAGGGAGGAGAGAGACGAGCGAGAGTGGAGAGAGACTAATTTTATATGTATATCTGTCAAAATAATTATATATATGCGGCTGATATACATTTGTAATTATATATCTGCAAGAAATTACAGAGAGAGAGAGGAAGAGAGGAGAGAGAAAATAGCAACAAAATCCTAATATAGCTATAAATTGTAATTTTTTCAAACTATAGTTGTATAACGTAAATACATATCATATGTTTGCTTAATTGTCACGCCCCGACAGGGTACCCTAGACGCGACTGGTACTCGAAGACTATTGCTAGTCCCCTAGCGGACCACTTAGTCTCATTGTCATCGTTCAATTCATTTACCAGCAGAAGGAAACAATATAATGATAATAATTACTATCCTATCTGTGGGCTCATACTATCGATATCAGTCTATCATACAGAAATAGAATAGATAACAAAATGCCTCAATGTAAAGAAAGGAAGCATGAGGGAAAAGAACCCTCGACATCAACATCAACATCAACATCTACGTCTATGAAGCCTCTATACTATAGTCGAAGACGGTACCATGACAGGCCATGGCTACCAAATATTAAGTAAAAGATTGTCCAATCATAAAAATAAATATTCTCTGAATGCTGGCGAGGACTCACCACTGTCAGAAATGAAGAGCCCTAAACCTCAACGATCGGGCTGCTGAAGTCCTCGGTCTATCGAATCTGCATCATAAAATGATGCAGCGCCAGAGGGGCGTTAGTACGTGGAATGTACTATATGTAAAACGAGCTAAAGTAAAAAGGAAACAATATACAATCCTTCATCAATCACTCACCCTTACCTCAGTTTAAAGGAACATACTCTATCACTTCACTGTCCATCAGACATCAAACAATCACATCATATCGGAGTTCATTATCATGACACATATCTGGGAGTTTCTATAACCGAGAACCACTACCTATGAGCCGGTAGTGATACAACGAAGAAATGTCATTGCCACATCCGTCCAGTACCTTGCCGGGGTAAAGGACGAGCCTGTCAATGGATCCAAAAGTCTGTCAAGTCCTCTTTTGGGACAAAGGAAGTGTCGGCTTTCACGGTTCAATCCTCTCCTACGCTGGCCACGTAGTTAATGGGTTCGAATGGGATACACTCTCACCCATTTTGGTGCTAATACTCCTCCCAGAACTCGATATGCTCATAAGTCTATCAATCCATCAAGAACTCTCATCACCCAAACTCTATGGGCAAGACTATCTATCCAATCTGAGGGAATTATACTCATTCAACTCTATCAACAATAATTTCAACTATCACAGTCATCAACACACCCAACTCAAGACTGAAACTCATTCAGACATCGTTCTCAAGCATTCAAGGCTTTAGACATCCCCCTAAATTCATTATTCAAGTCTTTATAGAGAGGAATTCTAAAGGTTAAGTCACAATCACATAATGAAATAAATATACAGTAAATTATAAACATGATGATCATCAATTCATGATATGAAATTATAGTTTAAAGATTTAAACCAAGAATTCAAGATAATATACAAGAATCTAAAACAATTATTCAAGAATTTAAAGTAGTTATTCACGAATTTAAAGTAAATACTCAAGAACTTTCAAGAACTCATAAATCAAGATTTATAATCATGAATTTGTCATCCTAACTCTACGTTGGCACATGGAAGATCAATTACATGCTTTTGGGTAGCCTTTACATACATGGAAATGACGAATCTTTGAAGAATGTTGAATTCTCCTCTGAAACTCTTACTTTCCTCTCCTTTTTCTCTCTTAGACTTGCGTAAAATCTTTGAAAATAGTGGGTCCAAACCCTTTTTGTATGAAAATACATTTTAAAACCATATGGGGGATATAAAAATATATTGGGAAGAACGAAATTGCCCTTCCCGAATTTAAAATAAAAAAGTGTATTCCCATGGTCGCGCAGTAGTGTAAAATGGCACTTTTTCGCGAAATTCGACTTTCGTCAAAATTTTTAGAAAAAATATAAGTGTGGTTTCGTGTCCTCTCCGCGTCGCGAAAGGGGCGCGGAAATCTTACTGTTTTAGGAACTAGATTAGGATACCTTTTAATTTGCTATGTCAGTATAATAGTTATTTTTAATAATACTTTTAAATTATAGTTATTTTTAATAAATAAGTTAGAAATTTTGACTAGTTTCATAATTTTTCCTTTATCATATATGGATAAAGTATATTCTATTTGTATACTTTGATTTTATATATTGTGTATTGGTATGTATATTATGTTGTTAGTTTATGTATACTATATATGCATTGTATACATCTGTTATAGACTAAAATTTTAATGTGGCAGATAATATATTTTGATTATAAAGAATATTGTACCGAAATTTAAAATTTCAATATTTTTTGGGGCAAAGGGTCAAATATGTGCCCAATGTATTTGTAACACTATAGATAATGTCATTAATTTCCAGAAATTTCCATCAAGTTCTTCTATAGTTTTTATAAATATGTGGTTTTGGGTTGTGAAAGTGATCAATCAAAAAATACAATATGTTATCAATATTTTGGAAAATCTCAAAATATAAAAAGTACATACGAAATTAATTAGTTTAAGGTACGTGGTGCTTAAACAGGAGGAGTAGGCCATAGAGGAACCGTTGGGAAGTTCTTGGTCAGGTTCATACTTGAATATTGGCCTGCTTATTTATTATGAAAGGAAAAAAATATTAAAAATTATACATTTATTAATGATTATTTTGATGGATAACAATTTATGTTAATTTATCATAAATATAACTATTTAAACAAAATATGAATTTGGTATATTGAATCTCTCTGGAATCTTCTACCTTCTTCTCAGTATTTATGATGATGTTTTTTTCTCAGTATTTATGATATTGTTTTTTTAAAAAAATTATCACTTATTTTATTTTATTATAATTTTTACTCCATTTAAAAAAGAACATGCTTAGATTTTTTTTAATTTTTGGACAATTCTTTAATTTTAAATTTTCACATGCTATGCTTAATATCACAAAATTAAAAAATATTAATTTACTGTATTATAAATTTATGATTACAAAATTCAAAAATCCGAATTAATTTTTTATACTCCATACCAAATTAAAATCAAAGTAATAAATTAATATATATAAAAAATTAATATATATAACGTCTATTTTTTTAAGTTATTAATATAGAATTTTATTTGCACACCTAATATATAAAGTCATCTCAATATATGACAAGGTTCCAAGGGATGTCCTTTAGAGGTGTTTAGAGGTGAAATGTGTTCCTATGACATATATTAGGGCGATTAAGGACATGTATGGCGAAGCCAAAACTCAGGTAAGAATGGTAGGAGGAGACTCTGAGTATTTTCCTGTTGAGATGGGACTCTATCAAGGATCCGTGTTGAGCTCTTTCCTGTTTGCCTTGGTGATAGATGAGTTGAACGCGATCTATCCAGGAGGAGGTTCCATGGTATATGTTATTTGCAGATGACATAGTTCTAATTGATGAGACTCAGACTAAAGTTAATGATAGGTTGGAAGATTGGAGACATGCCTTGGAGTCCAAAGGATTCAAACTGAGCAAGACCAAAACAGAATACTTGGAGTGCAAATTCAGCGTTGCAAGGGATGAAACAGACATTGACGTGAGGCTTGTCACTCAACCTATCCTCAAGAGGGAAAACTTTAAGTATTTGGGGTCCATCATCCAGAGTAGTGGCAAGATCGACGATGATCTCACACATTGTATTGGGGCAACATGGACTAAATGGAGGCTTGCCTCAGGAGTATTGTGTGACAAGAAGATACCACCTAAGCTCAAAGGTAAGTTTTAATAGACCATCTCTGCTGTATGGGGTGGAGTGTTGGCCAATAAAAAATGCACATGTTCAGAAGATGCATGTCGCAGATATGAGGAGGTTGAGATGGATGTGTGGTAACACTAGGAGTGATAAGATTAGGAATGAGACCATTCGGGAGAAGCTAAAGGTGGCCCCGGTGGCTGATAAGATGAGGGAAGCGAGACTGTCATGGTTTGGACATGTATAGAGAAGGAGTACCGATGCTCCTGTTAGGAGGTGCGAGAGGTTGGTTCTGGGAGCTACACAAAGGGGTAGAGGTAGACCGAAGAAGTATTGGAGGGAGGTGATCAGACAAGACATGGCGAAACTTGATCTCATCGAGGAGATGACCTTAGATAGAAAGCACTAGAGGTCGCGGATTAGAGTTACAGGCTAATTAGTTGGTAGGGTTAGGTGGATGTTTGGCCTTGGGATATAGTGGGATAGCAGGAATAGTCGTATTTTATATCATGTTTGTCATTATCTTTCGTATGTGTATTAAATTTATCATATTTACATACTGTGCTTTTCGTTTTTAGTTGCCCTTTCTATTCCCTTCCTTTCCTTTTTGTCATATCTAGTTTATTCTGCTTATGGGTTTTCGAGACGAGGGTCCCCAGGAAACAGCCTCTCTATTTCTATGAGGTAGTGGTAAGATCTGCGTAAATTCTACCCTCCTCAAACCCCACTTATGAAATTCCACTGGGTATGTTGTTGTCGTTGTGCAAGTATGATAATGAACTATTAAACATGGGTTGAAAAATTAACTACTTAAAAATGAATCAAATACAAATATTATCATCCACTGGAAAATAGATATTCAAATGAATGTACATTCACATTATCAATTTCCATTTATTTGCTTTTTTTTCTTTTTGACATTTAGTTTATGTTTTCACCTACTCATAAATAATATGAATATTCACATTATTAGTAGATTAAATTTTTGCTTATATTAATTTATTCATTTTCTTATTAACTTGATTTTGACCCGCTCATGTATATCTAATATGATCCGGCCTTTTGTCACTCTTTAAGTGTTGGGATATATTTGGATTGATTTTTTTTTAAAGTAGCTTATAAGCTAAAATTAAAAAATTATAAGTTGAATTTTTTAACTTTTGGCTTTGATTTTGTTTTTTGGTTGTTGTTGTACCTTTTTAGCTTTTAAAAAAATATTTTTAAGTACTTTTTGCATTACTCAAATATTCATCTCAAAAATTCATAAATTCTTGGGATATTTATAAAAAGATCAAAATATGCTAGTCTCTTTTCTTGATAATCAAATTTCAAGAAGATTTGCGCAAATTCTTTCATGGAGATCAAAATATGGCTCAAAGAGGTCAAAACCATCCTACGTTCGAGAAATACGCCATCAACGATCCTCAAATCATGGAACAATCTTAGGAGAGGAGAATCAAGGGAGGAACAAATTTATACACACATTGCTTATGAATAAAATTATATTTCTTGATTTAGAAAAAATTAAAAAATTACTCATGATATTCTCAAAATTAAACGTAAAAGTAAAAAATCACTAAAATTAACTTAACTCATATACCCACTAATTAATCATAACTACTGATTTTTATGTTTGACAAAATTGCATGGTCGGTAATTGGATACCTATTGTGCTTACTAATATTATAATTAACACTGTAACTAATCAACCACTATAATAGAAAAGAAA
Organism: Solanum medicagineum; assembly: GCA_026153255.1. Taxonomy (NCBI): domain Eukaryota; kingdom Viridiplantae; phylum Streptophyta; class Magnoliopsida; order Solanales; family Solanaceae; genus Solanum; species Solanum medicagineum. Next base: position 7,700,299 of record JAPFFP010000009.1, on the reverse strand, counting down.
CAAAAAGTAAGAGATGAAACACGTAAGTCATGAAATTAATAAAACAAAAGAAATGTGAAAAAGAGGAAAAAGAAATTAGGCCCCCACAGCTTTAATAGCGTGCTCAAACATCAAATAATTTCAGTAAGACCCACTTATTCATATTTTATTTTATATGTACCTATCATATTTTAATTTTAATTAGAAGTTGGATAAATGTACTAATGAAATATTAGCTTATATCAATATAAATCGTGATGAAATAGTTATGATTTATTCATCTATAGTTATTGATTCAGATAATTGTGTTAAGTATTCGAACATTAAAAAAAATATATTATTCTTAAAAAAAAATTAAATTTAATCAAATTTTTATATAAATATCGAGCTTTAAAAAAAAAACACCTTGTCTCACTTTCCATCGAGAGGGCCAAACGGATAAGAAAATTCTAAGGACAAGAAATTCCTTTCTAGGTTGTTAGTTGGATATGTCGGTATTTGTGACCCTACAAAAATATTTATAAGAAAATTAATAAAGCATAAGTTGACTATTGAATATTCACTATATTAAAAAAATAGAAAAATATTCACTATATTTATTTGTTTTCCAATTAGAGTAACACGATTTTTTTTCTCTTATTGAATGGTCAGTTAAAATTAAAAGGTGGAAAAAAGTGAAAAAAAATATGATTTGATATTAAAAAGTTACTTGAATGTAGTATATATGGTTGCACGATCGATAAAATTCCTATACTTATAAGTAAAATTATTCGCCTTACTATAAATATGATATCAAAAATTTATTAGTTTATACAAAATGATGACTTTTTTTTTAATATAAACTGCAAAAATTATCGATGAAGGTATTCAATTGTTCATCTTAGAAAAGGAATTTTAGATTATACTTGTGTATATTTTTAAGCCTATCATCACTATTATTAGTACTATGCTCTTACTATCTTATTCGAAATGAGTCCCCAAGACTATTCAATTTTATTAGTATTTGTTTATTTTTTTTGGCTTTAGCTATCTTATTATTTGTTATTGATATTGTTCCTTCTCCATTATTTTTAATATGACTTATTTATTATTGTATTTTTTATATTAATTCTGAATTGTTTTACTTGAATCGATGGTATATTGAAAACAACATCTCTATATTCACTAGTTAGGGTTAAGATTGCTTATTCAATGGTGAAACCATAATTTTCACTAAGAAAAAACTCAAAATATGAAAAATTAAAACATAAAAAAGTCGACATTTGTTGTATATACATATAAAAGATAATTTAAGTTTGAATAGACCACGTAAGCTTTTATTGAAGGAGGTGAATTTTTTGATTGGCGAATCTATATATTGATTGAAGAGATGTTATGTAACACGTCTTTATCAAAAAAATTTATTAAAAATATACATATATTGTCTACCTGACTTTGCCATCAGATACACACCATTCTCTCACAACGTATTTATGTAATTACATATTACATTTGATATATTATCATTGTTACATGTCTTTAAAGTTTAAACCTAACTCTACCTTACACCTTTTAGTTTTTCAATAGTTAATTTTTGGTTTTTCACTTTCTGACGAAGGAAAGGATAGAAAAATGTTTACTTTTAACAAGTACAAAACTTTATATTAAATCATGATGGTGTGGACCCAAAAATCAAGAAATTTTTAGCACAAGATCACACAGTCAACTTTGATAAAATTATTGTAAATTTGTAATGCTAATCACTAAGCAATCTCAGAATGTAATTATGATACCAACCTTTAATATCCACTTAAAATATTTTAATTTCTGAAGGGAAATTGGACCTACCAAAGGAGAACACATTATCCCCATTTTTTCAATATAATCATTACAACCATTTGCTTAAACCATAAAGTTAGGGGGTATATTAATAGTATTTTTATTTTTTAAAAAATAGTTAATTACTCCATTCCAACTATTTTAATTGTCATACTTACTAAATATAACTGATTAAAATTTTATAAATCAAGATTTAATTAGTTGTTGGTTTCCACCTTTATTCTTACTTAATAAATATGGAGAGAAATTAATATGATGAAAAAGATAATAGTAGTATTGACTACTTAATACATATGGCCAAAGATTAATATTATAAAAAAGGCAGTAGTATTGACCACAAAATAAGTAAGGATATTTTGGTTCTTATTGTTATTTTTTAATGAGGCGTTAAATAAAGAATATGACAAATAAAATAAATCGAAAGTAGTATGTCTACAAGTAACAATTCTGAATAATTGCATGTGTTCTAGCACTAATGGAATTAATTTCTCCAAAATCTTGTGCATTTTTGACATTTTGATCCAGAATTAGGTGTTTGGTCGTTCGAAAATCTTTTCTAGTTGATTTGTGGAAAAGTGTTAATGACACAAAATTTCAACTACTTTGGATGATTTAAGTAGATGTTTTATCATGTAATTCGAATCTCAAATTTAAAAAAATTATTGTTTGTCTATAATATTTAAACAAAATTTCAGCTTTGATTGGAAAAATATTATCTGAGATTCTAAATTTATTTACCTAAAAAGTTAGATTTCAAGTGAAGTTTACATTAACATGTAATTGCAAATACTTATTGATAAAATGACATAGAAATATATAGATCATTAATGCGATGATTTGATACCTTATTTATGCTATATTTTAATCATTTGTCAAAGTTATATAAAGGTTGAAAAATTTTCAATAATTCAATAAATATTCATGACTTGATAACTTGTTCAATTCACTAATGTTGAATGTCAATAATATCTCAAAAATAAACTTTTTTTTCCCTCCCAAAAATGTCAGAATGAGTCGCAAAAACAATTTAATATATGGCAAAAGTAAAACCAACTGTATGATTCTGCAGCAGAATAATTTTGGTATCAATATTCAGACCCCAGAAAAACTAGTGCCTTTTGCAGTATAATACAATATTCCTCCAATTTTAAATTATTTATTGTAATTTTTAAAAATAATTATTTAAAATTTAATGTTTTCTTTGCATTATTTTGAACATTACAAACGCCTTAACAGCGTAAATATTTGATGAAGAGATGGGGTGAAGGAAAATAATTTTTCACTAAAAATGTTTTTCTAGAAAATATTATCTTGAAAAATAAACATTTAAAAACACCTTCTTAAAAATATATTTTACCATACCAAACACACCTAATATATGTTACTCCATGTGGTTAATATGAATAAATTGTTGGCAATTTTTTTTATGTTCCGAATGAATGAATTGTTCAAAATTCATGAATGTCTTAATTATTAATTTATTTTTAAAATTACCCCTTTTCAGTGAACTTTCAACTACTTTTAAATCTCAAATGATGATTATCTCTATTTTAAAGAAGAGTTTCAGAAGAGTCTAAAAGGTAATATTAATAAATTATTCTTTAATAATATCTTTTTAAGTGCTGCGTCACACTCTAATAATTTTCTTTTGTATTGAACTAGAGAGAGGTGACAAAATGAGGGTAAAAATAATAATATATTTAGCGGGATTTATAGATGGTAGAGTGTACATATACCTTATCCTTAGAGAGGTTGATTTCTCTAGGGAAAAGCAAGTCCGAAAAAGAATAAATGAAAATGAAAGCATAATGTCACATTCTAAATAGTAAGTATATATAACAAAATAATATGATAATTGAATTACAAGAAATAATAGATGATAATAGAAATTGATGGACAAATGATAACATGAGCAATATTATGATACTAGTATAAGTAAATAGCAAGACAATTCACTAAGCTTATCAACCTCTTATCATAATACGTATTTTCTGCTACTCTTATTCAAGGTCATGCATTGTCTTGATAAACTAAAATCATATCATATCATATCAAATCACGGTACTTCTAATTAATATTTTTTAAAGAAGAACATATACTTGAAAAAGAAACGTAACAAATAATTTGAAATGAAACAACTTAGTATAAATTAGTCAAACCAACAAAGTTGAATAATTAATTAATTTAATTAGCGATAATTCTTAAAATAAACGCTTTATCACGTGAACCCCAACTAGTTTTGTTATCACTTGTGTTAAATCCTGAATTAACTCAACTTTATTTGTCTTAATCTTTAACTCTCTCCCCAATTAATTGACTCATACTTTGTCTTCATCCAATTATACTCCAGAAATTTGGGTCCCAAGTCAAGTTCTTTAGTGTTTACCCAACTTTGTTTCTTTCAAAAATTTATTCACATAATATAAATTATATATCTATCTTTGTCATTGTAAGAGAGTATAATTTATAGTATAATTAGCTCATTTTCTGAGGCTGAAAATCAGAATGTTTGGCTTCAAGAAAAACTATGCAAGGGAATCTCAGATGATAGTACAGAGTATTTAATTCCAGGTGTGAAGTGTATAATATATTTCCAAATTATTATTTAATCATGCCATTATAATGTCCTAATTAAGATAGTCAATAATAAAAGAGCTACGTGAAAAAAAAAATACCTTTTTTTAATGATCAGAAAATCCGTAGTTGCTATCTTTGGGTACACACAAGGTAAAACTTTCGCTTCTATACAATAACTCGTCAAACTTGCTTTTAAGCTCTTTTTAGTTTTTGAAAGTGTTTGACAAATTCTAAAATGGTTTAGAATAATTTAAAAATAGCTTAAAATAAGTTAAAATTTGATCCCCCTACTTTTTTCTTTTTAACTTAAAATCTAGTTATATTTAACCAACAAATTTACCTTTTCATACCTAATATTTGCTTATCATTTCTATATTATTTTGCTACTACTTTTTTTCTATTTTTTCTTTCATTTTTTTTAACATATTGCTCTTTTTTTTTTTTTTTGCTCTTTCTTTCTTCCATTTTTTCCCCTCTTTCTAATTTTTCTTTTCTTCCGTTTTTTCTTCTTTTTCTTGCTCTTTTTTTTCTTTTTTTTTTCTTCAAAATTATTTTCTCCTTATTTTATTCTTTTTATAAATTATTTATGGTAAAGAAAAAATATAACCATTACTTATTACAAATATAATTTTAAAAAATACTCAAATATTTTATGTATTATATTAAAATTAAATATTTTAAAAATTAGAAATAACTTAGACATATAAATTAATTTATATAATCAGTTTATATTGAAAATGAGTTGAAATAAATTAATTATAATTTAATCTAATTTAAAAACAAAAATTTAGAGTAATAATTAACAATTTATAATGTGTAACAGTTTAAGAGTATTTTTGACATTTTGATAAAAAAAAAAAAGTGTTTAACAACACTTTGGTACCAAACACATAAATAATTTTTTTCAGCTTAAACACTTTAATCCAAACATGTAACTGCTTAATTTTAAAATAAGTTTCAGCACTTTAAAAAATGTTTTTTATTATGAAACTGTATAATATAATACAAAGAATAAAGTAGGGGAGAAGAGAGAGAATTTCTTATTGCTTTTGAATAATATTGAGGTGTATAGATGTATATTACAATGAAGGAAACCCTTATATTCATAGGGAAAAACTGACTTATTCTCCAAGTAAGAAATTTGAATTGGTCTTCAAGTATGATTCCTAACTCTTAAAGGAATCTACATAATAAACATTCACCATAAATATAATATGTTTATAACACTCCCCATTGAATGCCTATTTGCTAGATTATGTGTCTCATTAAAACCTTACTAGATAAAATCCTGTGGGAAAAAATTCTAGTGAAGGAAAAAGAGTACACATATCTAATAATACGCATTTTGGATGCCTCATTAAAAACCTTAGAAGGAAAATCCAGTGGAACGACACAATCTTGTGAGGAAAAAAGAGTACATTGCGTATTAACTCCCCCTTATCAGAACATCAATCCAAGGACTTGAATCTTCGCATTCCAATCTTGTGTACCATCTTCTTGAAAGTTGCAGTTGGTAGAGACTTGATGAACAAATCAGCCACATTGTCACTTGAACAAGTGTCGAATCTATTGCACATTTATATCACCATTCTTTTGGAACTCGTGTGTGTAGAAAACTTTGGCGAAATATATTTTGTTTTATCTTCTTTATGAATCCTCCCTAGGATCAAATTTTTTTACAAGTTCCTCACTTTAACTTGTTTAAGCAAACAATCTATTGCCTTTTGAAAACTCTTCAAGAGTTTCAATTCAAGTTATCAACTTGCATAACAATATGAAAGATTCTTGATTTGTTTAACCAATACAAGGATTATGAATAGGTTTTTCAAGAGCTTGTGTATGCTTCATGCATTTTAAATCCTTCAATACTTTCATATATTTTGTCTTGTGATAGTATTCAATATTAAATGCATGACATTTTCTTGTGTCTAGATTGCAAGTCAAATAAGTTTTACGCTTACCAAGATGCATCATTTCACTTGATAATCATACTTTAATATACGGCAAGATTAAGATCCTCATAATCTTTAACAATATTGTGTTATATTGTATTAAAGATCTCATCAACAAAATATCTCTTTTGATGATTGCAATGTGACATAACTTGTTGAGATCTCATCACTTCATTATTTTCAGGTAGCTATCCCTCTCATGAAGTTTCATGAAGTGTTATATCGTAAGCTATTCATGAGCACATTGCCTCTTTATTATAACCATTTTGGATCATTTGCTCATTTTCAAGAACTATCTTATTTGGGATCACTTGCATGTTTCATGCATGTTAGAGACTTTGTCATTCAGGGACATTCGATAAGAGTAATTCAACTCTTAGTTTCTTATTATCTCCCCCTTTATATTAGACAAACTAACATATATTCCAATCTATCTTGGAGAATCTATCTTTTATGCATCATGGTATATTTATAAATTATATACCGCATATCAAAATTATTAGATGAAAATTATATGGTCGCTGACCATATATCAATTCCAGGAGAAATTGATCATAATGTATTGGATTGATGCATACATTTGTCTACAATTTGTCATATTTTAGACCATGAAGTCTTGTTCTCATAAGCAATAATTGACCATTTATCTAAGACATTTAGTGTCAATCAGCTTGGATATTTATCAATATTATCAAGATGAATTGTCTCGATTACGCATTCTGAAAGTTATGCTCTTAACTCAATCATCTTGCACAAACAATTTTGCGAATGTCAAACTGTAGGTTGACAATAAAACGCACATGTGATCATCTTATTGATGCATCTATTTCACATATCACATGATGGTGAATGGGTCCATATTCACCTTTCATACTTTCAGAATTTCGGAAATTTATTCCTAACATTAGTTGATCTAATCAACTTATCATGAGAACAAGCAATCATGAAGAATCTTATATTTCTTCAATATATGTCTAAGGAGTAAACTTCAAGTTTACCATGACATGTGTCTTTGCTATAGTAAATTTATGATTTACGATTACATGAACAAATTTCAGATTGCTTATTGGGGGAGCGAATTTCAACTTTATTTTTTCTCAACTACTCTACTTCTCATAGACGTGAGTCGTGATTCCTTTTAAATCTATAAATGCATCTAGCATTTTATTTGTAATTTTTGCATGTGAATAATCTTTTGTACTTCTTGCTCACAAATAAAAGCACATGGATCAAGATGAGACAATGATGGATTTTTCCACAAAATTTCTCTTTTGATATTGTCATCTTCTCCCCCTAATTTTGGGAAAAGTGTTTCATCAAACCGACAATGATTTGAGACGAAAAAAGTTGCAACATACAAAATTGCATGTCCCCATACATAAGTGGGCAATCTAGTTTTCATGAGCAATGATTTTGCTATCAATTACAAGCATTTAATTAATGACTCGACAAGGCTATTTTGAGTATGAACATGAGCAAAAGGATGTTCAACTTTTATCCCAATGGATAAACAATATTCATTAAATGCTTAGGATGAAAACTCTTCAGCATTATCAAGGCGAATTGACTTAATTTGATTATCAGGATTGTGCCCGTAATCGTATTATTTGTGCCAATAATTTTGCAAATGCCAAATTACGAGATGACAATGGGCACACATGAGACCAGCTAGATGAAACATCTATCAGGACCATAAAATTTTTAAACGTCCCACTAGGTGGGTGAGGTCCACAAATATCCCCATGTATACGTTTTAAAAATGCAGGGGACTCAATCCTAACTTTCGTTGGTGTTGATCTCACAATCAACTTGTCTTGCTAACAAGCAGTACAAGAAAATTCACCATTTAAAAGAATCCTTAGATTCTTTAATAGATATGCATTTGAATTTTCTTTAATTTAAATAATTATCAAAAGTTTTCATTCTTCATGAATGGAACACAATCACCTTAGCATATCAATTTATGATAGCTTAGTACCTCATTCCATGTTCACATGCATTATTCGATCACTTGTCTTGTTTCAGACATTATGCATTGCTACCACATTCATTTTAGAGAATGAAGCATTTTAATGGAATATATTTTATGACTTTTCACAAAAAAACATATTATTTTGCTTTAGTCATCATTACATCATTAATATGGTGCATTGAGACTTGAAACCAACGTCTTCTCCATATAAAGGCGTCTTATGCCATAAATTGATGGGGCTTGAACCCAACCTGTTTAACTGTGAGATATTCATATTTTCAAATTCATCAAAATGATGACACAAGAATATCGTAGATTTAACACAGTTTTAATTTGATGCTTTATTTTCATTCTTTAATGATGTCTCCAAGACATCTAGCATCCAACACCCATGAAGGTAGTTTTTGCCCAAACTATGAAGGGCAACAAACTCAAGTTTATCAATGTTAGCTATATCAATAAAGAGAAAGTAAATAAATAAATAAATAGTACCTTGGCCTTGAAACTTAACCTTCACTCTTTAAAAAAGTAGAGTCTCGTGCTGACAAGGTTTAGTTATATCAATAAAGATAAAACAAATAAATAAACAATACCTCAGCCTTGAAACTTAACCTTTATTCTTTAAGATGGTAGAGTCTCGTGCTGATAACGTATTATGAAACTGTATAATACAATACAAAGAATAAAGTAGGGGAGAAGAGAGAGAATTTCTTATTGCTCTCGAATAATATTGAGGTGTATAGATGTATATTACAATGAAGGAAACCCTTATATTTATAGAGAAAAACTGACTTGATCTCCAATTAAGAAATTAAATTGGTCTACTTCTTAAAGAAATCTACATAATAGACATTGACCATAAATAGAATATGTTTAGAACACTTTTGAAGAATTTTTTAAAAGCCACATTTTTTCAGCCAATCCAAATGGGTTCTTAGTCTGGAGTAGGTGGAGAAAAAGACTAGAATGCCCCTACTTTACAATTGAAAGTTGGATACTGCGATGAAGCAAGTCTGCGATGTTAATTTTTTTCATTTCAGTTCTTTTTCTTCTGAAACACATAAAATACATTGATGACATGCAATTTATGAAACAAATCATATATCACATCCATGGAGTGTGTCTTATGAACAATAGCTTAAATTGCACTTATAGAGTGCTTTTTTATAAACAAAATGCAAAAATGAATTATGTTGAGGCACATCCGTGAGGCGGACCTATCGTTTACTCTTATTGATAAGCAATTTTGTCCCAAAAATTTGTTTTTTCAATCCTTTGACCAAAAATTTCACCAAAGTCATTTTTGATGTATTTTGAACCCCTTGCAATATTCTAACTCGACTTTAGTTATAACAGATTGGGATGTTACATGATTTTTAGCAAAGGTACCTTAGAATACTTTAGAGTGTCCTAGGGTATTACGTATTTTCTATCTTACCAAACAAGAAACAATTGTGAAAAGCTTATACCAATTTCAAAATAGCAAAGAAGTATATGATGAGGTTGGATAAAAACTTATTCACATTAAGTGTTTATATCAAATCATATCAGTCGGTTATAATTAATTTTATAAAACAATAAAGTATGGTATTATTCAATATAATTATGATCAAGTGAAAAATGGGAAGTATCCTAAGAATTGAAGATACTTTCGTGAGGAAAAAATATGAATAAGAGACAAAGAAAATGCTATTTTCGGTTAGCCTTATCATATGACCTTCCTAACAGTCAAGTTCCGTGGGCAATGATATGGTAATAATATGGTCTACTAATTAATTAGTCTTCACATTTTCCTACATTTGCTGCTATTAATGCTCCTAATCATTCACCCGAAGCTCAAAAAAGTAGAAAAAAATAATCAATTTTAATTAATTTCTCCCTCCATTTTAATTTATTCACTAAATTAAAAATAGATGTCCAATAATAGTTATTAAGTTTAAAAAATTAATAAATTATTTATCCGTTTGTGTCCATTTTATCCTTGCTATTAGATACTATTAAATATCTAATTCATTTTTCAAATAACATAGCAATATTACCCCTATAGTTTATTGCTCTTCAGGTGTGTGTAAAGTTAATAGTGAACAATTATTATTAGACGAATGAAATATATCTTCTTTTTTTTTTAAAAAAGCAAATTTACCACTAAACAGAGTGTTTAGTGGCTCTTTATTAAAAATAAAAAGTTATCAATAGATCAGATAAGTACAAGTAAGGGTGCCAGACCTTGTCTTACCAATCCTAATGAGGTAACTAATGAAATATATTGAAAACAACTTTTTAATTTTACTTGAGTCAAAGATTTATTAACGAACAACTTTTCTATTTTTGCATGAAAAAAATAAGATTGTATACATTCCCTACCCCTCTTCACACCTCCAAACTCATTTATATATAAAATTACGCTAAACATATTATTTGTATACACAAATAATTTAAAGGGTTCTATACGATCGATGTACTTAATTTTAACACACGATACATTATTCTTAATTTATATGTTTTAGTTATAATTTGATGGGTTAAATGATAAGCTTTTTCATTTCAAAATGCTTATTGTCCTCATTTAAAATATTCTTTTAAAAAATATTTATCATTTTAAAAATTCAAGACAATTTTTTTTTTCTTTTCATTTTTTTCTTAATAGTATTTATTTTGAAAACTATAAATACCTTAATTATAGCTAATAAATGAGTACCAGTGAAGCAAGAATAGAATCTTAACACTTAAATAAGGCAAAATAGTCAAATTTCCCTTCTAGTTAATGTTTTCTCAAGAGACATATCTGAAAATGAAAAATACTATAACTATTTAAAATGGAGAGAGTATATTTATCTTTCTATCATAATTTTTAAAAAATATTTTTAATTATTAATTATTTTTATTTATAATATGCTTATATAATTTTAATTCTATATCAAATTACATCAACATTAATTAAATAATTTAATCCTTAAGCTCCAAACCAAATCACATAAATTTAAAATGAAAAAGTATGTAGTTAATATTTTTTTACAATTTTATAAAAGTTAAAATCCGAGCCACCCACCCAATACCCACTTAAAACATAAATAAAAAACAAAAAGAAGAAAAAAAGGAAAAATGCAGACACAACTTTAGAGGTCCAGATAAATCCTGTGTCCCCTAAGGTTTACATTATTCATCAACTTCTTATGGGACCCTTAGTTGCCGTCTTTTTCTTTTCCCTTTTTTTCCACTTATTTTTTATCCAGACAACCTAAAATTTATAAATTAACAATTTTTTTAAAATATTATTGAGCACACATACATATTTGATGATGAATTTTATCAAGCACATATTACATTTGAAATATCAAAAACATTCTTAGGTGAGAATTATTAGTTTCGCTCGTAAACTATTAATAGTCTTAGAAACATTCCTCTAGTTGACTAACTACACTTAAGTACGTCCTCGATCTTGCAACATAAATAAAATATACCCCTAAATTCTCACCAAGTTTAAGAATATTTTCAAGACTTCTTTAGACTTTTTAATAAGATCTCCATATACTCCTACAAGAGTTTGAGGTCTCTTGTCATGTTGCAGATCAAGGCTAAAGGAGGTGTATTTAAGTCCAATTAGTTAATATAAAGAGATGTTTTTAAGATCACCAATAATTTAGGAATAAAAATTTTAATTTTGTGTCAAATTTACATGTGTTTTTAATACCCTCCTACTCTAGTCTACCACTACTTTATAAGTTCACCCTCTTCCCTCATTTTGAAAAATCTTTCCTATACTACTCTCCCTTCCATCCTTTTTCCCTACTATAACTTATGCAATATTGTAACTAGCCTATTAATTTTCCATTACTCCTAGCTAGTTAATGTCATCATCTTCTTCTTGGTCCCAAAAAAAAAAAAAAATGAAATCCATAGATCTTTTTTGTGCTTCACCTGCTTCCACAGCTATATGTTCAAGTATGGATCAACATACTATGGTCCGTCATGGCATTAGGCATCAAATCGATCGTAAAATCGACCGATTAGGTGACCCTCGTACACAAAAAATCAAAACTCCAATACCATGTTCATCTCATCAACTTCCATTCGATCCCAAAAATTACTATCATCAAAATAAAAATCGAAAGAGCCACGAGGAAAAATTACGTCGTAAAAGCTCAGCTGACATAACTGACTTAGGTGGTTCATCTAGGTACTTGTTAAGTGATAGTACTACTTCTCCATTCATTGATTTTTTATCATCATCTGAAGATGCATCAAAAGCTTTGATTCCTAGCAAACCTTTAAGGGGTAAAAGCACAAATGAACGACTTATGTATCGATCTTCATCGACTCGTTCGCTCGAATCTCCGGTCTATAAACCTTCTCAGGCTTATTCAAATGATTTGTGTGTCTATAAATCAACTCGTTCATGTCCCCGTGAACAGGTAATTTGTTTAATAACGTTTGCATTTTTGTATACCATTAGTGTAGTTGAATATGTTGAAGGGGAGCCTTAGAGTAACGGGTAAAGTAGTTGTCATGTGACCCAGAGGTCACGGGCTCAAGCCTTGAAAACAGCCTCTGGCAGAAATGCAAGGTAAGGTTGTGAGCAGTAGACCCTTGCGTAGGAATTAGTGCACCTTGCTTGCCCCTAGTGTAGTTGAATATGTTATAATTAACATGTTAATTATCAATTCTATCAGGTCACCATTTACCCCTTCTGTCCATCTTTACTTATTTAACGTACTAAAAACAATTGTCCAGTGTGGAAAATTAAAAGATAGTTTACCATTTGTGTCCATATTTGGACCCTTGAAATACTATTCAATTTTCAATATTTAGATAACTCGTATAGTAAAATTGCTCCTTTATTATGTTTCTTTAGGGATGCACCCAGTCAAACATGGACAAGAAAGCGGTGCATAGAACTTAAAACTTTTTGTTAACTTGTTAATATGTTGCTAACAACTTTATTTAGACTTCATATTATAGCATATTGTTACCAATTATTTAGCACTTTGTAAATATATCTACTTATAAATGACCTAATTAGATAAATATAATTTAAATAGATCAATCGTCGATGCATATAATTTAAGTTTTGTAATTGGCATATTCTACAGGTTGTGGAATTGAGGGTGTCAATTCATTGCAAAGGTTGTGAAGGGAAAGTTAGAAAACATATCTCCAGAATGGAAGGCAAGTTAATTATATAAAATTAGTAGTAGTATAATTAATTATGGATATTTTATATAGTATCATCCAATTAACATAAATTAATTAATGTTTTTGGGAATAAATTATGCAGGAGTGAAATCATTTAATATAGATTTGGCTTCAAAGAAAGTAACAGTCATTGGCGATGTGACACCATTAGGAGTATTGACAAGTATTTCTAAGGTGAAAAATGCACAATTTTGGTCATTTCCAACCACTTCTTCGTTTTCGTCCTCGTCCTCCTCCTCATCCTCGTCCTCGTCTCCTCCGATGATCTAAAGAAAATTACTGTTAAATTACTTGTTATGAGTGTGATTTTCCTTTTTTTTTTTTGTTTTTGGTTTAAATTAATGACTAAACGTTTCGAAATTAGTTGTTAATATGGTGTATTTCATACATTACTATATGTTATGGGCTTGTAAATATTGTGTTAATTTAGTTAACTATCTTTTTAATTAAATGTTTATATTAAAAAAAAAGTAGAAAGCAAATAAAAAGACTTTGTTTGGTTATCTTGCGCTTTGTGAGGATAATAATTTCTTGGAACAAACAAATAAAAAAATCAATCAAGACTTTTGAATATTTCTTTCTTTTTCTTTTTTCTTACTTTTTCTATACTAGTTGAAAATTTTGATAATAATAAGGCTGGCATGTTTGTCTTTAGGAATGTCATTTTTCTTAACAACTTTCCAGATCACTCATTTTACGATTGTCGAGCATTTGCAGAACATTTGACCAGGAATATACATATATTATGCAAATAATAATATATATGTAAAGACTGAAAATTATAAACCACCTGATGAATTTGAAAATTTGAAAAAGGAAAAAAATTGAGTTTAAAATTATGTGCTAGTATGTCAAACAATCTTATACATATATATTAGTTATGCAAAATAATAAAATGATAATCAAATATATATATATATATATCATAATTGATGCGCTGAACGAAAATATATACTAGAACATGATAGTACTAATTATGTTGATTTTATATATATAATATAACCAGCAACCAAAATGACTTATAAGAGTTTAAATTGTATGAAAAGACATAGTATTTTTTTTCTTACATAATTAAATCAATTAAAAGATAATTGCAGATAATTCTATTTAGTAACATGAATTATTGATAATCCAAAATAAATGATGATCAGTAGCTTAGCTTGGTATAAATATATCGATGATTTAAAAACTTGATTATGATCAGTGGATGTACTATGTAAAAATTTATTTAAGTAGATTTGTCTTATATTTGTTATCATGTTTTCTTTTCGAGAGTTAAACTATGTAAATTTTGACAAAAATTTAAAACTATATTGCCTCATCAAATGAACATGAGAAAAGTGTCAATGTGTAGTACTTATTGTATTATTTTTTAATATAAAATATGAAGTTGATATTATTCAATTTAATTTTGACAATGAGTCAAATGATTTTTGAAAAGTAAAATATAACAACTAATTTGAAATGAAGAGAACATTATTTTTGTCGGATTACAATTAATGCCAATATAACTACCTAACAAGTATTAATTTGATTGCATAAATATTTTATTTTTTTTAGTTTTCCATTTGTTCATGTTCGATATCAGCATTGAAGCTCGACTATTCTGAATTTGCACTGGATTCATTCAAGGGATAAGCCTACTTATCAAGAAATTTTTTTTATAACCAAGACTCGAAGCTGAAACTTCTAATTAAGAGAGTAGAAATTTCATCGAAAGCGCGACTTGAACCTGAAACCTCTGATTAAGAGAGGAGCAACTCCATTTACGGCGTCACATCTGTCAATGGAGCGTAAATTTTTTTCACACTCTCCATGCTTAAAATGTCAACTCAAACCATCCACAAATTATTGTGCCTTCAACACATGAGGAGATATATGACAGACAAATGTAACAAGAGATGTATGACTCTCAGAAATTTGATGATGAGGAACACATTATAATTATTCATCATAATAAACGCACGCCATGCCAAATGATTCTTCACGCTTCAAAATTATAAGTTTTTTTCTAAAGTATTGATGCTCATCAGTGAAAGTGGTGTGGGATAATTGCTGTCTCAATGTCTAATATCATGTTCAATTATATATTTATTGTATTTAAAAGTTCAAGTTATTAAGTATTGATATTTTTATTTATTTATTTATGTTGCATACTTGCATATAACCATTTACCATTAAACAAATTACTATTCCCGCCGTCCTCCATCATTGACTCGGCACAAGAATGAAGAAGCAGTAAATGATAAGGATAATTTATCAAATCATCCTTTGAATATAGTAAATACAATATCTTGAAAAATATAATAATAGTGAAATTACTATAATTAATGATAAAGGTAAATTAGGAATTAAATGTAAAATTATCTCTTGATTTCATAAAGTGGACAAATACTCCTCCGTCCATCTTTACTTGTCACTTATTGATTTGGCATAGAGATTAGAAAGTGGTAAATGATTAGGGTAATTTTATCAAATCACCCTTTGAATAGAATAAATTAAATACAATTTTTTGAAAAATAATTAATGATAAGGGTAAGTTAACATTTATATGTAAAATTATCTCTTGATTTCATAATATGGACAAATATTGCTGGACATCTCAAAATAGTATAATAAACAAATAAAGATGAACATAGAGAGTATTGTTGAACATTTATTTTTATTATAGTGGACAAATAAAAATATAGGTAAAAAGACATATGTTCCAATTTAAAGTGCATATTAATTATAGCTTCAATTCAATAATTCAAATAGTGATTTGACCTACCAACTACAAGTTCGAGTTTATTGCCTAGATTTTGACTTATTAAAAATAGATCCATACGTAGAAATACATTCATTGCATGGTACCTTAGGTGTTACACCTCAGTCTTCTAGTTGTCTATATGTGCAAAGGTCTAAATATTTCTCTTTCTAATTAGCATATTTTATAAGTCACTGCAAAAACTAAATTAACTAAAGTCTTTATATACCCTATTCAATTGTTTAATCATCATATTAAAGTTTATAAATCATCTACTACAATATTTTTTTAATTTACTTCTGTTGCATATTTACATATGATCGATCATCATAATTTATAAGATTGTTCAAACGAATTAAATGATGAAACACATATATTCCAACTTCAAGTTATCAAGTACATAGATAGTAATAGCTTCAATTCAATTATTTGGATAGTGATTTGACCTCGACTACATACTCGAATTTATTGCGTAGATTTGACCTACCACCAACAAGAACAAATGTGAGAACGATATTCATTGTGTGTATCATGCTACCTCTCATCATCACCGATCTCAATTTTCTCTTTGTCTATACGTGCAAAATTAAGATCCAATTCTTTTTAATTCCTAGCATAAAATGAAATTCCATGTGAAGAAGAAAAAAGAAAGTATGGATTGAGGACTTATATGTTGAGTCATAATCATGGGTTCTTCTTTTTGGGGTTGTCTGTTAGTACATGACTCCAAGGCACCACTTTCTCTTGTTACTTTGTTTTCAATTTTGTATTAGGTGGCCTTATATATTTGCTTCTTTTTCTTTTTGGGGGACTTTAATTACCTCTCTTTATATCATCAAGTGATTGAAAACTTTTGTACAAAAAAGTTTGGAATTTAAGACTTTTTTGGTCAAGTACTGTTTGAATCAAGAAATATTCTAAATCGTTACTTGCGCAGATGGATGATGCTTTAGTTTAAATTTGAACTTTTCTTGTATAATTTTTTTCCCTCCGTTTGAATTATTTTCTTGACTACTACACACGGTTGCACGCTTTGAATCTAGGCTCGCACGCTTTTAAAATGTATCACTAGTATGTAAGACCCGCTTACTTATATACCCAATGCATTTCTCTTGTATTTTGTCGATATGAGACTTATTATTTTAAGTTGAATTGTTACCCTCTTGAACACAAAATAGAGGTTGGTTGTAGTGCGGATGTTGGAGCAGCTCCTTTAGGTTGTGGGCGCGATGTGGGGTCACCGCTCGATAGAGACCGAAGCGGGGGCCATCGGAGCTGGTTGTTGGCTAAGGAAGATTGTTCATCCTCAGCTGGTTGTTAACCATAATTTTTTGAAGGTTGGTGTCGCCGCCTGATAGAGGCAGAAGCGGGGGCCATCGAAGCTGGTTGTTAGCCTGGGAGAGCTAGTAAAAAAATGAAACCTTCAAGAGACCATGATTAACAAGTCAGTTGAGGAAGAACAATCTCCCCTACAATACCGATCCTTAGTGCTTTACAGATTTAAAATTCACCTTGAGATTTCAAATTCCAACTTCATGCACTAAGTTTTCTTTCTTAAACCCTCTTCACAAAAATCTTAAATCCGCCACTGTTCTTTGACGCTAATAAATTCAAAATTGAAATATTTTTAGGTTCAACTTTTAAAATTGAGAAAAATACTTAAAATACTCCTAAACTTGGCACGAATTATTAATTTCATCCCCGGACTATTGATAGTATTAAAAACAGCCCATCTAGTTGACTAACTGAACTTAAATACACCTCTGATCTTGTAACAAGAGTGAAATACATCTCTAAATTCTTGTCAAATTAAAAACTATTTTTAACATTTGTGATAGTACAAGGATATATTTTAATTAAATTAGTCAAATACTACCTCCACCTGATCTTTGGTCGGCAGGAAAATAAAAATAGAAAATCCCATGAAAGACGGGCAGAATTTTGGTCCATACAACAAGGGATTATATAAGTATAATTGACAAATATGTGGAGACTTCTTTTTGGCTTTGGAGCGGCGCACCATTAATCGATTAAGAGAACTTTAATCCAATTAGTCTTCCATGCTCTTTTGACACGTCTTTCTTAGTTTATTTACTTTAATTTGATTTTGCTACTTCTCTTTTTAGTTTTCTTATGGCTTTAGGGCCCGTTTGGTTAGTTTGCACTTGGTGTTGTAAAAAATTGGAAATCATATAAAATTTTATAGTCTAAGATATGTCTATGACATTATCTTTAAGGATATTCAATTCAGTACAAGTGTATAAGTTAAAGTGAAAAATCATCTATACTAAGCTAATGGTTGGTCATAAACTTTCAAATATTTTTAGCAATTTATTTTTGGGTGATTTATGACAACGAACACAACTAATATAAATCTGAAAAAAGAGGAAGAAAACAAAAAGGGAAATACTATTGATTTGTACACAAAAAATTACTATTACTATTTGTAATTGAAAATGACTTCGGAGAGTAAGCTCGAATAAAATTATGTGTAATATATGTGTATAGTTGCATAAATTTTATACAATAAACTAGAATTGAAATTTAGTCCGAATCCATAATGATGGGTATTTTTATGTAGTATAAAAATTGGGCTAATTTTTAAATTTTTAAAAGTTCTCTAATAATAGAATTTGACCTAAGTACTAGTTTTTTCTAGTGTTGGGGAATTTAAATTATTTGCCAAATTTTTTTACCAAATAATGGCAAATTGTATGGCCAAATAATATTTGTAAAATTTTTGTAAAAATAATTTTGAAAATATCTTAGGCCAAACAAGTCCTTAGGATGATTTGCATTGAATATGTCGTGTATAGGCAAAGAAAGTCACTAAGCGGTGGTTGTTTGAAGATACGTTATGCAATTTAATTATATATGTTTGAATAAGTTATAACGAGATTAGTTGTGCTGAAAATTTTTTTGATTGATTGTTTGATTTGTCATATTCAAAATAATATGCATTATATAATTTCTAAGAATAAGTGATTTATTTACAAAAATACCCTCCACCTCATTTGGTTTGCTTTTTATATTTTATTTGCAAACTTTAGTGTAACACCTTGAAAATTTCTAAGCTAAGATTCGAACTTCCCTGTTATGTGTATGAGATCATACAGAGTGATTCAAACCTTGGATCTAGGTATTTAAGGCCTATTCTATAGTTGGATAATAGATTTGAGATGAATAAGTGTCACAAAGGTCCTTTAACACAAGCTGAGAAACCTTAGTTATTGATTGAGTTTCGATATGAAATTCTATGAAATTGAGCGATTCAATAACCCAAAAGCTGTGAATATATTTTAAGATGCTTTCCTAAGTATTTGAAGTGTGTTGGATGTGATTTCAGGTCATAAGGGGCACCCAAAGCCAAGCTAAGTTCAAAACTTTTCCATCGGTTAAGTTTCAGTATGAGCTTATAGAAGAGTCAATTTCAAATGGACATATCTCACACCACATAATGAGTTAGGTGACCCATAATTTATTAAATTGTAGATAATCGAATTATCTTTCCAAAGCATCTGATTTCGCCTTAATTGGAGTTTAGAGTAAAAAGTTATGATCATTTTACTGTAGCCTCTTGAATCTGTAAATTTCGGCGATCCACCGATTTAGACTACCGAAACGCTCTGAGAAAGCTTAGAATCTATCAAAAAAGGCGACCCAAGGTCTCCATTCGGCGTACTGCCGAATGATTCAACGGTGGGACCCCTAGACCGCTATTTTGGCCGCCAAAACTCATTAAAAGTCGGGTTTTCAATATAAATGATTATTTGGCATTCCCAAAAGGTTATTTTTGACTTTTTGCCCCTAATTAACTTCCCTAAGCCTATCATATAGCTTAATAACCACCCATTAATGCATAAATTCTTGAAAACATCAAAATCTTGCATTCAAAGTTCTCCCAAAGAAGAGGCTAGGATTCTTCATCTTCAAGTGCAAGCCAAAGCTTCAAGAGATTTTCTCTTCAGGTATGTAACGCTAACCTAAGTATAGAATTATTTTTCCATGTGTCCCCTTGGTTGAGATAAATTGAAAGGTGAAGGTATTGAGTCTTAGTTTCTAGAAAATTTTCATGATGAAAAATCTATTATTATATATCTTTGCATAATTGATTATTTTTATGAATTTGTTTTCTTCAAACCATGTTTTGAACCTTTTATTTTCAAAAACCCTAAATATGATTTGAATATAAATGCATGAATGAATCTAGGAATGGAGTCTAAAGCCTTGATTTGAGAATGTTGATTCTGATTGTGATGTGAGCATGATGACAGGTTGATATTACTTGATGATCTTTTGAGTCTTCATAATTGAACTCTAAGGATTGGTCTAAATTGAAAGTCCTCCTACGTGATTGTCTAATTTACTCTTGAAAGGTCGATGGGATTGATCGGTCGAATTGTTGAAAGATGTGATTGAGAACTGATTGGATGGTTGATAGGCCGAAAGGCTCGATTGTAATAGAATTAGTGGATTGATAAGAGTCCTTAAGAGACTCTTGATTGGATTGATTGAGAATAATTTATAAGTATTGAGTCTTGGGAGGAGTTTTAAGCACCGAATTGAGTGACAATAAGTCCAACTCGAACTTAATAACTACGTCGCCAAACATAGGAATGAACTGAGCCCGTTAAAGTTGGACATGTTTCTATTTTGGGGATTGAATCTGTTAAAGTCGGAATGTTACCCCATTTTTTATCCTGAAACAATAGGAATTGATTGGCTAATTGGATCCATATTGGATCGATTCGTTCTTTGTCCTGGCAAGGTATTAGACGGACGTGGTAACATCAGCTTGTTGTACGATCACTGACTCATGAGTAGTTGTTGTTGGATAAGAGAAACTCTCATAAAAGTTCTATACTGATAGTACTCCAATTGGATTGGATTGATTGGAATGATTGGATTGTCTATGATTGGCCATTATCTAGTTTTTATTCTTTCTTTAGACTTGTGACATTCTGATTAAGTATTTCTTCGTTGATTATTGTTCTACCTATATCTATTTCATTCAGTCATTTTACATACTCGTATATTACAAGTACTGACGTCTATTTAGATTGCATCATTTTATGATGCAGAGATTGGTATTAGGGATCATCAATAGGCACACCATTAAGGATCTATTCGCATTCAGCTGATTTGTGAGACCTCCTTACTTTCAGAGGATTTCCATATTACTATCATCTAGCTACTAGAGTTTAGTACTTTATTTCGTTTTGATCGATTCAGCCATGACATATCATGGTACCATCTAGATAGTCGTGATAGAGGCTTCATAAACTAGCTTGTGAGTTATTGATTTGATAGAGTCTTGGCTAGTTTCTTTCTTATTAGTCTTGTGATTGAATTGGTTGGCGTATGGCCTTTATCTATAAAGATTTGATTGTCACATTCCTATTTTCTTGATTGTTGATGTCTTTCGCTGTTAGATTATGATTGAATGAATGTGATGAGGCCAAGTAGTTTGCTTGGGAGCCAGCCACGCCAAGGGTACCCACTCATGGCGTGACATTTAGTTATTCAATTTTAAAGTTAAAATTTTCATCTTATTTATCTTAATGGTATGTATTCTCATGATTGTGCCGAGTGTTTTTAAAAATAATATTTTCATCTTATTTTACTTAAAAATAAAACTTTCATCTTAAGTTTGTTAAAGTAAAAGAGATTGTGTTATTTGTATAAACAAAATTACTCAACTTAGATCATTTTATCAATGAAGTCACTAAACTAAATTTCTCATTAAATAAAATTTGACATGCAAAGTAAATTATTTTTGTGCCCAAAGTTGAGTGAAATTTTGACTTATGAACTCCAAAATAAATGACTAATTAATTAAATTGGGATATTTTTTTAAAAAAAATACTGTCAAATTACGACTTACAATATTGTGACTGATTTAAAAAAATATACTCATTACAATTTACCTAACTAACAATTCTTGGCTATCAACATGAAGAAAGATATGATGATGAATGCATATATTTGTGGTTCTTTTGCTAACCACATTGTTGGTGTCAGTGATCCAGTAATTCACGGTCGATTGAATTCTCTTTTATAAAATATACATTGTTCATAATTTTTAGTTAGGAATTTGTGATAAACTCTATCTTCATTAATATAGTTTTGTTAATCAAGAAAACAAAGTTTTATTTGTGCAGTCACATTTTTACTAAAGCTAATATGATTGATACGTTCATTTTGACGCTAGTATTTATTAAAAAAAAAAAACTATAGTTTGGTCCAATCACACATTGTTCATTTGGTTCTGCGGTAAATGGGCATGTGAGAAGATTTCTTTATACTGCAGTTTTTTTCTATATTTTTTTAACGAAGAGCGCTAATGTGTCAAATATCATTTTAGATGGAGTGTCTTTGAGTAATAATTTTTTTCATTTTTTTGTGCTTGATATCACATCCTTAGTCTTTTACTAAGCACACGTACGACACTTGACAACTTGCTCATGTTCTTGCTCTACTTGTTCACGATTTTGTTATGCCAAGTTAGCCTAAAATTTTATAAATCGCTAAGAAAATGTTACAGAGAACACAAGAAAATTGATAGAAAGAATATTTTATAAATAACTTTGATTAATTTTTTCTTGATAATCTTACAAATAGATGCCCCGCTATTTATACTACTTCTTTAGGGGTTAATATGTAAATAATAATTATTAACAAGTCCCTATGTATTTATAAATAAGTTTCTTCTTAAGAATACTCTATAATTCTAAAATATTTCAATAACTCTCTATGTAATTCTATGATATTGTAGAATCTACCATGGAAAATTGTTACATTTCTCTAAAATGTTCCATTAAAACTAGTCTTCTTTCCTATATAAGTTTTCACATAAACAACTTTATGCCACGTGGTGCCTATGAGGCGTTATGATATGGCATGTCATCACACTCTCCGCCAATTGATGTTGCAATGACCGTGACCTATAGTTGTTGCATCAAGTCTTGGATCTTATCTTTCAATTGCCACAAGTTTTTATACCACTCCCATGTGACTTCTTCAGCTGATTATCCCTTCCAATGTGTGACGAACTTTCAATTGCCACAAGTTTTTATACCACTCCCATGTGACTTCTTCAGCTGATTATCCCTTCCAATGTGTGACGAACTTTCAATTGCCACAAGTTTTTATACCACTCCCATGTGACTTCTTCAGCTGATTATCTCTTCCAATGGGTGACGGACAAGACAATAACTTTTTGTCCCTATTTTCACTTAGTGTGATAGTTAATGATATTCATAATCACTCAATCACGCAAACAATGATAGTAATTGGTGCCTAACTTGAATAGCCTTTGCTTGGGTCATTTTTGTCTTCGTGGTATGACTTAAACATGTTGGCTGAAAGACAAGGATGAATCTTGAGATGTGAAGGTATGTGGAGCTTGTATGAAATCTTGCCTACCTTGAAAGGGATCTTAAATGGACCCTCATATTTGCAAATAGATTATGGTGCATGCCTCATAGTGTCTTAAACTGTCTTGGTTAAACTTCACCATGAACATATCCCCAACTCGATAGTCAGTACGACGCCTTTGCGGTCCACAAATTTCTTCATCAATTTAGTTACCTTTTCCAAGTAGGATTTAACAATGTCAAGTTACTCCTCCAATTCTTTGGCTATATATAAACTTTTAAACACTTCCTTTTAAATGTGACGGGTAGTGAATGTGGATATTGTGGATGTTGGACTGTGACTAACTGAAATGGTCTATACCTATGAATTCAATCTGTCAGAAATTATAAAAAAAAAAAATTGGTCCATGTCTAAGAGCTTTGCCCAATCCTTCTAATGTGCACTTACATAATGCCTCAAGTAGCACTATAGTAAGGCATTGACTCACTCTGTCTATTCATCCGTCTGCGAGTGAAAATTAGTAGAGAGGTACAGTTCCGTACTCAGTATGTTAAACAAATCTCTCCAAAAGTTCTCAGTTAAACAGGGATCTCGATCACTGATAATATGTCTCGGTAAGCCTAAAAGTTCACCAAATTTTTGTATAATAACTTACAGCTTCCTTGCAGTGCAACTTGGTGAGGCAAACATAAAAGTGACATACTTAAAAAATCTATCCATGATTACCATGATATTGCCGTAATGGTCTGACTTTTGATAGAAATATGATGAAGTCCATAGTCACACTTTTGCATGGATATAGGACAGAAAAAATATTCTTTGCATTAATATCTCAATATCCAAAATAAAAGTAACGAGGGGAAGAATCGACGAGGCAAGCATTCTCCAAGAGAAAATTGTGATGAAAAAAGTGTGACGAGAATTTGAAACTCACTCGACAATTAATAACAGCTCCAAAAGTCCTCCAGGTTGTCTCTACTTGACCTTATCTTATTGGCATACAAGATAAGTCTGCACAAAGCACTTTATGTCCTCTCATATGCGCGATCAACAGTAAACCAACTCAAATATATCAAGGGATCAGGTCCTTTACTAAGAACTACTACTATAATCTAAGGTAAAGAACTTTGAAATAATAATTACAGGACACGTGATGCTTACTTGAAATCCTTCTTTTACAAGGAAGTAAAACCACAACTTACAGTGGTAGGATTTCGCCAACAGTTTCACTATAATACGAGCAACAATTCAATTATAAGCTCTTGTAATCCTATGAATTAACCTTTTAATCCCTTCTCCCTTGCAACAATTCTATTACAACCTCTTCGGCGAGCTACAACTCTTACTTCTCGCATATATGTTCTTACTGTCTGAGAGAAAAGAATAAATGGGCCAGACACCAATTTGGAACCAGATATTAATTGAAATCAAGTGATAGCACGAAGGAAAGAAGGAAAGAAAATTTTCTAGTGCCATTTAGTCTGTTGAAGAAAAGTACAAGCGACTCTGTACCTTTCTACAAGACTCTATTAGGCATGTTCTTGTACGGCAAAATTAATAAGTTTAGGAATCTAATATCAATCTTATCACGATCCTAATAATTATGGATGCACCCACTAACTCTTGGTGGAAAAATCAATAAACCAAGACTTAGTTAATTTAAGACCATCTAAAATAAAACAATATTCAAATCCAACTAAGTTTATAAACAAAAACTAATATTTTAGTTAAATATGAAAATAAATTAACAATCTAAATTACTGTTCTAACTCTGAAAGTCATCATACGAGAACTTCTAAACAAAGTCAAGTCTAACAAAATATCTAAATAAAAATATCCTATTGCTCAGAAGAATTCTTGACCTTTTAGCCTATATTAAGTCATTTCACAAAATAGAAGGCATCAAATCTTCACTCGTAAAACACAACTCTGTTACCAAGTTTAAGAATATAAGGAATTCATAACTTTCTTATTATTTTCTTGCTCATTATTATTTTGACTCTGATACCTACTCGTTACATAATCTTTATATATTTTTATTATTGCTTTAATTGACTTGGCCGAAAAGAATAGAAATTTTGTCGTCCTACTTTACATGCCTTCAACCCATATTTTATGAATTTAATTTCATTTGCACATTAATAATTTTTCTGGCAAACAAGTATAGCAACAAAAAAAATATTTGGACAAACAATATTATTACTGAAAGATTCGATTCTTTGGAGTTGTTTGAAAGAGTGTATTAGGAAAAAAAAATACATATATTAGCTTTATGTATTATTAATAACTTATTTGATATACTTTTTCAACCTAAATATATTTTATCCAAACATTAATTATCCTCTCTATTTGGTATTAAGAAATGTATAATTAATATACGAAGATTCAAAGTATTAGAAAGACAGAAATTTTAATGCTAACATTAGAATTTTTAACAACAAACTTGCCCCCCAAAAATCTTTTTCATTACATATGTAGAGGATATTTTTATAAAAAAATAATGTATTTTAATATTATGCAATATATGTTATCTTGATACACCAAAGTCAAACTTTACATAAGAAAATAATCTCAATATAATTTTTATACAAATATTATATTGATCATTATTCTTATACATCCTATTAAACAATCCGTTAATGTTGGGTTGATCCAGATTTCTACTCCCCACAAGGTCAGCAGGAGTAAAACCCAACAAATTAATTCCATATTGGGCCAAAAACTTTGGAAGCCCATTCTTTTCTTTGCAATTGAGAAATTTGCAGAGCATTACTGCATTAGGGTTTCTGAGGTTTAACATCGCCGTTGGCTTCTTAGAGCTTCACAATCTTCAGAGAGAGAGAGAGAGAGAGAGAGAGAGAGAGAGAGAAGCAATGGGTAAGTCTAATCATAATTGTTCCTAAATCTTACATGTAATTTTGTACTGTAAGGAATTTATTGATTTTCAATTTTTTTGTATATAGCAAGAATCAAAGTTCATGAGCTGAGACAGAAATCCAAGACTGAGCTTTTAGCTCAATTGAAGGATCTTAAAGCAGAACTTGCTCTCCTCCGCGTCGCCAAAGTCACTGGCGGTGCCCCTAACAAGCTGTCCAAGATGTAACTTTTCTACCCTTTTGCTCTTTGTGAATTTAACATGAATTAATCTGTTGAAACCCCCTTTGGTTATCGAACCCCCTTAGTGAAAATACTGGTTAAATAGCGGGTTTATGTGGGAGATGTGGTAATGTTTCTGAATTGAAATGTGGGTTTGATGCAGTAAGGTGGTGAGGCTATCAATAGCACAAGTGTTGACTGTGATATCACAGAAGCAGAAGTCAGCACTGAGAGAAGTGTATAAGAATAAGAAGTATTTGCCCCTTGACCTCCGTCCCAAGAAGACTAGAGCCATTCGTAAACGTCTCACGAAGCACCAGGTATATTTCAATTGTTTTTCGTTTTATCAATATGCTATTTTGATTTTCTAATAGTTTTTTATATGTTAGGAGTTGCCCTGTCTTCTGATGAACTAATATATATTGTTCATTGATGTATCTATAGTTTTCAGTTCAAACATGAAATATAATGGTATACTGGATTGCTGGTGTTCTATGATTCATCTAAATGTTTAGTGTCAGTAGAGATCTTCATCATTAGGAAGGATTGTTTCTTCCATGTCAGTGTTTCATGAGCAATCTAATGGATCTCGCAAATGGGTGAAAAGCAAATTTATTGTCTCCATACGTGATAATATATTATTGGAATAGCATCCATTCCGTTGTCCTAGCTTGTCGTCCTTCTTATTTATGTGTCTTGAGTTATTTTCCTTTCTGATATACTCTGCAACTTGTCCGTATTATGGAAAAGGATAGGGGAACTGGAGCTATAAAGTAGAGATAGAGACCCATTTCTCCTTAGTCATAGTGAATTAAGAGAATGCAATGATTCTTGTTGTAACCGATGCTCTAACTCATATTTTTCATGATAAAATTATTGGAGACTAGCACCAGTTTGCAAGTTAGAAAATGAAAAGGAGAAGGCAAAGGGAAAAAAAAACAAGTTCTGATTATGTGCAATCTGTTTCGTTGAGTTTTGGGAGAAAAGAGGTGGGGAAAATGCTCGTTGAACAAGCACATGGAAGGAGCTTACCTTAGAAATAAGTTTCCATCGGGACTTTTGGTACTTTTTCTTTGATAACTAAAATATTCCTGAGTCCAATGGCCTACGGTCTGAAAAAGAGGTGGATAATGGTCTTCCCCTTCAATGACTTTTGGTACTTGACCTTTCCTAATCAAAGTGGGTTCTTGGTACCAACTGGCTAAGGTGAAGGTGAAAAAAAGGAGAAGAGTGAAGGAAATAACAAATGTAGCCTGGTTAACTTTGATTACCAATTTGGTGAGCATAGTGAATCAATACTTCCAGTCTAAAGAATAATTTTCGTTACTACACATTTCTTAAAATATGTACTCACAAGCATTTGTTTTAACTTTACCCAAACACTTGTAAAACTGCGTAAAAGCTATTTTGGCTTAAAAGCACCTAAAATAAGCCAATCCAAACGGGCACTAAGTTTTCCCTACTATTTCACTCATTTCTTTGTTGCTTTTCAATGTGGGGAAAGAAATTCCGTTGAAATTTCTCTTTTGGCTGTTAATTTCTCTTTTACATGTGATAAATAAAACATGAAAAAGTGTTTTAATTGTGATTAGTTCTTCCAGCATTTTTTGCTTGCTACCTAGCAGTTTGTGCCCTCTTAAAACAGTTCAACATAATGTTTATGCAAGTCGTCATCAAACCCCAAAAAGTTGCCCCAGATATGACATGCTCATTGTATGTTACTCTTTTGTTTTGAGATGAAACATCGAGACTCATTAGAATTCGACTCGTCAATTGGGCAGAATGATCCTTTGTTTTAATAGGAATATGTTCTAGTAGAATGGATTTAGTGGAATTTCGAGGTTGAAATTCTAATGGAAAAATTTGTGTTTGAGAAGAAGCGCACTCGTCAACTTGGCACTTTACATTGCTTCCGCGACCAAGGATGTGCAATGATATGCTATGAGGCTTGTTTAGGGTCCCTTCGGGTTCCCCATTCGCCGGTCACATCTAGGCCCTAGGCTTGGGTCGTGACAAAGATGGTATCAGAGCACTAGGTTGATAGATCATCGGAGTCCAACACACCGCGTCAATTAGAGTCTTATTCATGGTTGTGTTGTGCATGACAACTATGAGCAGGAGACTATGAGATGTTTTAGGAAATGTTTTCCTTCATCCTGATCTATGTTGTGCAGTTCAAACCTGGATAGTGGTATAAAATCTACTTGCTGCATAGTAATATTGAAGTTGCTAAATGTTGGAGCACTTCGTATGTATAACTTTTGAGCATTTCTTCTGAATTACCGGAAATAGATTTTCTCTTTCACCGAGGCTCTTGCTTCTTAATAACTTGGTTTTGGTTCAATGTGCAGGCATCTTTGAAGACAGAAAGGGAGAAGAAGAAAGAGATGTACTTTCCTATTAGAAAGTATGCCATTAAAGTTTAAATTGACCCGAGTTAGATAATTTGTGATGTTATGACTTGCAGAACAAAGTTGAAGACCATATTTTGCTGTTTTGCGTTTTTATATTTTGTATCACTACTACGTGTTATTAAGTTGGAACTTTGTTGGTCTTCTTTTTTACACTAAACTGCTTGACAAAACCCATCTTTATGCCTGCAACTATTATGCGTGATTCACTGTCCAGTTATCTCCGACTTAATACGAAAGGCGGAGATGTATGTTTCTTGCAGGTGATAAGTGGTGCTAGGCTTTCAAATTCGACAACGTGCCATGATCTTTCTACTGCCCTTTTTTCTTTTATAAATACTTTGATTTGCTGCGTCACTTTGAAATAAGCGTTGTACCTTCATGGATAAAGGTAAAATTCTATGGAATATGTTGTCGTATTATAGATGATGCAACCACGAAGAGTCAATTGTCATTTGTTATCTAATACAGGACCATGTGTTTGCTTAAATTTAAATATCATATTATGGCAAACAGGTACCAAGATCAAACATAGACTGTTTTCTTTGGGTATTTGTTTAATATATGAAGTCAGGGACATGTGTTTTCGTAAATTCAGATATTACCAGTTGATAATAGTATGTTACAAAGCAAATAAATGAAACTTTCATGAAGTGTAATATCGCTAGTGGTGCCACCCAATATTCGCTCAAGTTAAGAGTGGCTTTTGAAAATTTAAAAATGAAACGACCACAGTGGGAGTCGAACCCACGACCTTTTGATCCGAAGTCAAACGCGCTAATCCACTGCGCTATGCGGTCTACAATTAACATAACAAGCAAGCTACATATAAATAGTAAGAGTTTTTCATAATATATAGACACTAGTGGTTTTTTTTTTTAACTGAATCAAGTAATATTAGCTAATTTAATGAATCATCAATATTAATTCATACCAGGACAAAAAAAGAGTAGTTTTTGGAGAGATTCTCTTGAGCAATTTTGTTAAGTCAAGGGACTATCGAAAATAATCTATCTGTCTCACGAAAATAGGGATAAATTTTAAGTAAATCTCACGCACTTTGAACTCTGCTAGCCAATTTTACTGAGTATGTTAATATTGTTACCAGTGGCAGAGCCATAGATTTTGTTTGAAGGAGGTTCAAAATTTTAAGAAGTTGACTCACAAACTAACCAAAGAGGGTTCGATATCTATTATATATATACGTAATATATACATAGAACTATAATTTTTTGTCGAAAGAGATTTGAACGAACCCCCTAAATACGAGGTGCATTCGCCGCTGAAAGTTAAGACATCCTCTAAAAGCAGAGAAATAATAAAATGTACCGATATAGGTGCACCTCTTTAAGTGAGATTAGAAATTTAAATCTTGTATCTATCTTTTTCCTTTTTTTTGAAATTTGATAATACCTTTTTAAATGATTATTGAAAACATTTTTTAATCTTTTAAAATTTTTAATCCGTCAAATGAGAAAATTAATATATATATATATATATATATATAACTGAATGTATATTAAAACTAACAGTAAATGATGAATTATACCATCCACGACTTCAATTAATCTCAGTATCTTCGAAATAAAATATAGCAATACACATTTAAAAATTTATATTTATACTATAATGGACCTATAATTTTAAAAAATTAACAAATTCAACAATACAAACCTCCAGATGTGAATATTTAGTCAAACCAACAACAAGTCAACCAGCACAACAACAAAATGGTCATTTCAAATTATTGAATAGTGCACGTCTAGGAATTGTCTTTTGATAATAAGGCAAAAGAAAGAAAATAAGAAAATTATTAAGTTGGAAACAGTCGTGTATCAAATAATTTAATTTAATGCACACAATCTTTGACAATAAAATTATATGTTGTTTTTTAAAAAAAAAATGGAATTGTCTTAAATAACCATATCAATTAGGGCACTTATCAATATGCAGCTGAAGAGCTTTAACACTTTTTTTTTTATTATTATTATGATCTTTCAAAATACTATTTTTTTTCTATCGCAATTTATATAACATATTATTATTTTTT
>JAPFFP010000009.1:7637840-7657917 GCA_026153255.1 Solanum medicagineum | reverse complement strand
AACCTGGGAGAAACAAAACCGTGCGCTGGTGCATGGGCGACTCATGGCTGGCAAAGCGGACAATATATGCACGTGTGAGGCTCGGGCTGTTACATATGAACTAGTAATTTTAAAATGAAATCAAAACTAGAATAAACAAGAGCCATGACAAAAGGAAAAATGGCCTCATGAAAGGTGACATCCCTAGACACATGAATTTTTCTGGTAGTCAAATCAAGAACCTTGTAGCCTTTTGTATTGAAGGGATAACCAACAAAGATATGAGGAGTTGCTCTAGGCTCAAACTTGTCTTTGTGTGTCTTTAAGGTGGTGGGAAAACAAAGGCAACCAAAACTTCTAAGATGAGAATAAGTAGGCTTTTTTTGGTAAAGCAGCTCATAAGGAGATTTGTTCTACAATAGTTTGATAGGTATTCTATTAATGATATAAGTGGCAGTCAAGATACATTTTCCCCAAAACCTCACAGGTAACTTTTATTGGGAAAGGAGTGCCCTTGTTGTTTCCAAAAGGATACTTTTAATGCCCAAAGTCCCATTAAGGCGGACTGACACCCGTTGGCGATAAGGCTCGGAGAACCAACCTGTATCTATGCACCTTCTATACATATTATAAGGCGTTTCCATATTCAACATGCTTTTAAGAAAATAGAAAATAATAACAAGCTAAAAGGAAATGTGTATAACTAGGTTGTTGGAGCCATGTGTCTAAAGTACGAGACATGACTATACTTTACTTTGCATTGTCTACAAAGCTTCTAGATAGGGAATAATGTCTAATAAGGGTCGGGATAGGCCCTGCCACGACTAACTATACAATACAAAAATATAAGCTCTAGACACTCAAAGCTCCGAAGCAACCTGGAGCTTGGTAACAACAGCTGGATATCCTGTACTCCTACGAGGGAGAGCTACCAGCACCTGTACCTGTAGCATGAAATGCAGGTCCCCCGTAAGGGACGTTAGTATAAGATAATGTACTGAATATATAAGGCAGAAAATACTGTATATGAAGTAACTACTCAAATGAAACTATGCACTGGTGTAAGGATAAGAGACCACTTTAGTTATACTATGGAATCATGTTCTTTATGTTCTTTTTATTACTTTACCTTTACTGTATAATCTGTGTATAACATGTATTACAAATGACCAGCTAATCAGTGGTAAATCTATATCGGGATCAGCCCTTGCTAGGTTTTTCCTTTCACCCCTTGGGCTACCCCTCGTAATGGGATCGACCCTGGCTAGGTGATTCTTCCACCCCTCAGGATATCACCCATCAATAAGCAATATACTTTACTTTATCTTTCAATGACCTTTGAGATGATTCTTTTGGTGGTCATAATATTGGAGTTGTAGGACTGTAGATGTAGTATATAACATGTAAATAATCATACGAGATATTATGATCATGAAAAGAGTACGTTACATAAATAATGAAATGCATATAAGATGAAACAACTCGTGAACTTTATTTAGCAACAAGAACCCATGTAACTTGGTATCCACGTATGTATGCAGATTTGAAGGTGGCTATGTATGGGAGCATATGAACATGTGAAAGAGTGGAGACACGATTAATAGTTGTGTCGGAGTTGGTAAGTGCCTTTATGTGCCAAGGAAGAATCTAGATTTCATGCCAAATTATACGAAATCGAGTAGCCTTACATACCTCGTTGTATGACCTCGCTATACCTCCAGATAACCTTCTTTTCCTCCAAATATTTATAAATAATATAGTAGGTGATAAAACTAACATTATTAGCCAATAGATACATCTTAGCAACCCAATCTCATAAAAAAATAACATATGGGCAGCAAGCGTGTAATTATCAACCCACGCGTATTCTTTCAATCTTTCTGCCTCTAATCGTATTTTCTAATATACATTCTCATATACATATCATGTGCAGCCTGTTTTAATGCCATAACAGTCTCACAACATCCCATAAAGCACTACAACTAATAATTATACACAACATATAAGTAGGCAGCATAACATTACGTCGTCTCGTGACACTTCAAAGTCAACAATCCCAAATCTGTTTTAACTTCAACCAAACTGTATGTAACATACTTACACATAAAACTAGCTTTGAATAGTCTAAAAATAGTCCTAACGTAGATGGAGTTTGCGAAACAACAATTCCCAACTACCAGCCCATAAGTTTGTACTAAGAACACAATTACGATATCATACAAGAACTCACTTTTGCGGACTGTAAAAAAAAATGGTGCAGCAGCCTTTATACAACATTATAGAACCAAGACTCATTAAGAACAATAGCCTCCCTTCATAATCAATCCAACCAAAAAGAGAAAAGCTTCTAAATAAATAAGAAAATACAACAACCTTTGGAACACATGTTGTCCAACAATTTCAGCAAAGGTATAATCAACTGAGTCTCTTGTTTTTCACGAGAAAACCATACTAAACATATAAGTATTGTTACTTACCTTTTCCCTCAAGGTGTAGGTCTTTCCCAAGAACCCTAAAAGACTCCTTGTGGCTGCTTTGCAAAGCTAAGAAAGAGTAGAGAGAAATCCTTATGGAAGCTGATTTTTTTCCAAGTTGAAAATGACTTCAAGATGTTGATTTTGGAAGCCCTTCTAAAGGGACTCTTTGGCCGACTTTCTCTTGAGATTTTGACCACATATTAACACATATAATCAAGCTAGTGATGCAGCAGCTTGACCCTTTCACTTGGGCCTAAATGGGTCTCAAAGTTTATGGGCCTTGGCTATCCATTTTCCTAATTTTCTTCACTTAGTTTGGGCCCAAATCAACAAGTGAATTGTAAATGTACTTAGGCCCTTTTTATTATTCATCTTGGGCTGTGAATATTTTCCATTTACAATGCTAAAACGTGGCTAAAGTTACACCCTTAACACGAACTCGGACAAATTTGGCGTCATGCCTCGTCTCCGTCTAACTAGAAAATTTAAGCTAAGCAAGTAGGTGACTCACCTGTTAACTTCCTAAGTCCTACAAACACCTCAAATCTCTCACTTTGTTTAGGGCCCTGATCTCATCAATTTGACATAAAACCTATATACACTCGACCCTCTTAAGTGTTAGACATACATGCGCCCTCTAATATGAGATTCAAGCACTTTTAAAAATAGGCGCTAATTTGGCCAAATCATATCTTGTTTCATTTGCATAGAACTAGTACATGTAAGATGTGGGTGTTATAATATTTATGCTTTCTTTCCACCACACCATTTTGTTGTGGTGTGTATGGGCATATTTTTGGTGCACTATTCTTTTTTCTCTTGGAAAAAATTGGTTGTCTCACCACTAGTGAATTCAAGACCATTATCAGATCTGATGGTTTTTAATTTGGTTTGGAAAATATTTTCTATGAGGGATATGAAGGCTTTCGTAGCTTGTAGGGCATTACTTTTGTATCTAATCAGTTGTGTCCAAGTTGACCTACTGTGGTCATCTACCATGATTAGGAAGTAATTGGAACCATCATGGATAGGTACATGATATGATCCCCATAGCTCAATGTGAAGTAGTTCAAATATGTTGCTGGTAACATTAGTGCTCTCTTGGAAAGGCATTCTAGTTTATCTTGCCATAAGACATATTGTGCAGGTAAAAGGTTGTTTCGGGGAAAACTGTATGGGTATAGTGGATATACTCTTCAATTTCACGAAAGGTACATATCCTAATCTTGCATGCCATAGAAATTCAGTGTCATGTGTATGAGATCCAGAAACAGATTTATCAACAGAAAAGGACTTATCATTAGAAAAGGGATCAACAACAGAACAAGCTCCTTTAGTAATGGTTGGAGAGTATTTTACAATAGATGATGTTGAAGCTTGACTTTTGTTTTTGTCTGATAGCTTATTACAATTTTCTAAGGAAGAAACAAATTCACAATTTGAATGATGGCAGTTGACATGAGATGATGGACTATCTTCAGAAGATGCACAACAGTTGTGGCATTTTGGACACATGAAGTATAGACTATTCTTGGCTCTACCAAGTTCGAGAGGCCTTCTCAAAGAAGGGCCCTACAGTAAGCAAGAAAGAGTATTAAAACTGACCATGCCTTTGAGTTGCAAGGCTAGACAATGAACCGAAATCAAGTTGAACTTGAAGCTAGGCACAAGTAACACTTTGTATAGATTTAAAACTGGATTCAAACATACATCTCCAATTTCAGTCAATTTAACCTTGTAACCATTTGGTAAGGTCACTAGAAATAGATATGGAAGTAGTCTAATGTTAATAGGGTTGATTTTAGTGTATGTCATATGGTGTGATGTCCCTGAGTCTGATCAAAGAGTCTGCAATTAATCTAGCACATTTGCATGATAGTATCTCAGTTATTGAAGAATAACAACAAAGTATACCTGCCAAGTTCACAACTCCACTTAGTGAGGTGTCTGAGTTGTCACAGCCATTCCCAACTTGCAGAGTTTCCAAAAGACTGAGTAATTTCTCACACTGATCATTTGATAGATTCACTGGTACCTGCATTTTTTGTTCAGAACTCATCTCACACTAATTGCTTTCCACCTTAAATATGTACACATTTGCTGCAGATCCTGAGCGTCTCCCTTTAGGAAACCTTGAACTTGTTGGATAGCCATTAAGTTTGTAACATCTATCCTTGGTGTGACCAGAATTCTTACAATAGTCACAAAACAAGTTGGACCTATTTTGTGAGTAGGAGTTACCAGTGCTGGAATTGCTAGAGCTAGTGACACATCTTTTGTTGGAACTGTAGTTTGTCTGGAAGCCTTTTCCATGGTGACTTTATGCAGAAGCATTGAGAGAAGTGGAAGTCAAGACATTGTGATTATGAGGTCTCATTTCCCTTTGTTTCTCCTCCACTAACAATATAGAGAAAACTTGTGCCACGTTGGGCAAAACACTCATCATGAGAATGTTGCCGCTTATGGCAGTGTACATCTCATTCAGGCCCATCAAAAAATGTACAAGTCTTCTATCCTGTTCTGCCTTATGCATTTTGGTCTTTCCCCCACAAGTGCATGCACATGTGCATTGAGAACTCATATCAATGGTATTCATTTCTTCCCACAGTTTCCTCATCTTGTTGTAGTAGCCAGTAATATCCATATTGCCTTGTACAAGGTCATAAATCTCCTTTTGAATCTGGTAAAGTTTACATCCATTTGTTTGATCATATCTATCTTCTAATTCCTCCTATAGTTCCTTGGCATTGTTCACATATTGCAGGCTGTCTCGCAGATCTGGAGAAAGAGAATTCAGTATCCATGATGTTATCATATCATCACATCTCTCCTAGTGCATAAAATTTGGATCAGTTGGAGGTGGCTTCACATTCTTTCCATCAATGAATCCTGTTTTGCATTTAACAGAAAGAGCTCGAAGAACAACTCGTCTCCAGGATCTATATCCAGTACCATCGAAGATTACAGGTAGAAGAGTAGAATCTGCACTCTCTGATGGATGCAAATAGAATGGACTACTGGTATCCATCCTTGTTGTTGAGCTCTGGCTAGCATCCTGATTCTGACTATCATTTTGAGACTCCATTTCATAAATCTCAATTTCAAACTAGATCAACCAAACAAAATGCAACTGCAATGTAGATTTGGACTAGGAACAAAAACACGTATGAAAAGAAGGAGAAAAGAAACACCTAAATCCAGCAATTCGATCACAAGATCAGCAATTTTGATCACAAAATCAATAGGCCACGAAATAGACCTAAATCCAGCAATTCGCTCACAAAATCAACAGGCCACGAAATAGGAGCCTCTTCGATGGAAACTTGAAAAAGAAAACAAACAGGAAGCTGAGTTGAACCTTCAATGCTCTGATACTGTGTGGAAATCTGAGCTTCCAGTATCCTCCATTAATGAAGATCAAGCTTAAGAGTATGAACAAAAGTAGAGACTCATTTATGAGAGCAACTTTATTGTATTTCACCGTTGCACTGGAAAGAAAAGTATGAAGTTACAAAGTGACTGCTGTGTGTGTGTGTGTGTGTGTATATATATATATATATATATATATACATACAGGGATGTAAAGTAAAATTGCCTAACTGAATTATCTAACTAACTTGACTCCTACTTGTGCTACAAGTTAACTAATTCTTAACTAATTTGTAACTAACTCAACCAACTCAACTGAATACTATGATATATAATCTGAATTTTGTGATTTATAATCTCATCACAGTCTAACACCAAAAACTTGAAATCAACCTTCGAGATTCATTCGGAATCTCGCACATATAAACCAAATATGCAACCTTACTAAATTCGACATTCCAGACTCAATAAAATCATCAAAAATCGAATCAGAGGTCTCCTTAACTCGAAAACTGATAACTCGCAACTAAACTAACGTAGGTACTAGAAATACCAAAATGCCATCGACACATCTAAAAATTGTGACAAAGCTCATTCTATCGCTAAAATCACCTCTCAAAACCAATGAAACCATCAGAAATCCAATCCGAGCACCCGACTCAAAATGTTGACCCAAGTCAAACCTAGGTTAACATTAACTCAATTTCCAACTCCAGACCTAAAATCCATATCACAGCTTCAAATCCAATTTCGACAACTTCCCTAGATCAATTTTCACATTCCAGAAGTGATGAAATCGATGGAATTCTAGTTCGATACACAAATCTTTAGATGACTCAAAAATTCAAAATTAAGCAACTTAAAGCCTTTAAAACTCAATTCTTTAGCAAAAATTTAATTTTTTACAAGATCTTCAAAAAGCAACTTTCAAAACCAATCAAATATAACTCTGGACAGCTGTCAAGAGGGATAAAATAATAATTTTACTAAAAATGTCAAAAATAACTTCAGGATCATTACAAAACATACCAAAACTGATGAAACTTTTCACTTATTACATACGTATATTACATGTCAAAATTATAAAATGCATGATAAATACAAAGATTGAATCATTTGACTTGAAACAAAAGCTTGATATAATCTATTTTTATAAAAACTTGATCTCCCTTTGATGATATATCTCAACTATTTCCTCTTATCTTCAAAAGCTATTTATTGCACCGTTAGAAAGAAACTTCTAATTTGTTTTTTTTTAGTACGTACATGACTTTAATAGTCCCAAAAAAAGGGAAATTTGAAAAGTTATAGTTACGTACGTCTAAAAATCTAAATAGTAAGTCAACTACATTATTAGTTCCAAAACGTTTACTTTTAATCAATTGACTCTATGAAGGGAACCACTGTGCATAGTACTAGCTACATATAGTTTATCTTTATCTCATGGTGTCCATGATTGTGACATATTAGCTAACTTTTACTCCTATATTTATGTACATATTATTTTGATATGATAGATTAGAGTGAAGTGGTTATACCTTTCCAATCGAAGCTATAGTAAAGAGTTCGACTATCACATGGTATGTATGATGAGTCAAATCGTGGACTTTTTGAATTATCCTTTCTTATTAATTTAGTCTCTGAGATTGAGTCAAGTTTATAATTAGAGCAAATTTCATAATTGAGTAATTTCATTTCGTAATAGTTATAGTAGCTTTTGTGTAATTTCGCACAACATTTATATAATTTTGCTATATTTTGCAATTTTATATAGTTTTTGTATATTTTGCTATATAATTCATGCACAACGTTTGTATAATTCTCTATGTAATTCACATTGTTTGTATATTTCAGTATACTATTAGATTCGCGTACAACTTTGGTATAATAGAGCACAACATTTGTATAAATCGTGCAAATTATATATAATTCAAATTGTAATTACAAATAGATGTTTTTCACGAGTCGTAATTAATTCAAACTATAGCTATGTTAGCTAATTAGCTAGATATGTTTGCTTATCTGCATAACTTTTTCTTTATATTATTCACACTCTAAATGTCTAGTCATGGACATGCAAACAGGGGCGGAGCTACATTCACTCAAGGGTAGTCAGATGAACATCCTTCGTTGAAAAACTTTTTCGAATATATAAGTTAAATATAGATATTTTGATATATATCAATTATTGAACACTCTTAATACAAAAGTCACCACCCATGTTCTAAAAGTGTGAACAACTTTGACGAAAATGTTGGCTCCGCCACTACATGCAAGAGGGTGTTGGATTCGAGTTCTACATCGTTTGTTGAATGGGGTCAAATATGGACCTTATATGGCTTTGGTTATCTTTCCTTGTTAAATTAATTTTGAGGTTGAGTTAGATCTAAGATTCATTTTCGTTTTATAGTTTTAGAACTTACTCATCCCAATTCATTGTTTCTAATGTTGTGCCTCCGTCTTGTATTATTCACACTCCAAATATCCTGCACATGTCGCGAGTGTTGGAGTTCCACATTATTTCTGGGCTGGAAAGATGAATTCCTTAGTTATATAATTTCAGATATTTCTCTCTTCGTGAGCTAACTTTTGACTTTAGCCAAATCCAAAGGCCATTTGTTAACGAAAAAGAAATTATAACGACTACAATAAAGTTGCCACGTTTATTTGTCTTTCTGACTTTTCAAATGTTTACGTAACCTTAACACGGTCTAAAATTTTAAAAATGTCTATTCATCACCATTAATTCTCCACAACAAAGATGGAAATATTTCCTTGTCAACTTATCTTTCATTTGGGACATATAAAAACATGTGTGGGAATGTCATGAAATGGTTTGAAGATAAAATGAATTGAAATCCGCTTGTATTATACGTCGTATGATCATAAAGAATATTTAATTTAGAAGTACATTTAGGTGGAAAACTGTAAATTTACGTAATTTAAATTCATGCTTATTTTTTTTGATAATAATTATGTATTGCAATGCCTATATTTCTTTAAAATTATTTAAAATGTCATGTCTGTACCCTCAAAGTTCAAAGAATTCTACCATATGCAATGATTATTTGTTACTTCAACTGACTGTTCAAACTTCAAATCACAAGTTTGTCATGTTATTTTTTTCCTTTTTTTTTTTTTGTTTTTTGCTAGAATTAATCTTGGTTTTAAATTGCACACCTTTCTTCTTGTTTTTTCTTGATTTTTCTAAAATTGGGTTACTCTTGTATTTTAATATAATTAATTAAGGGATTATAATGGAAGGGCAGAGGTAGATCGAAAAAGTATTGAGGGAAAGTGATTAGGCAAGATATGACGAAACTTAATCTCACCGAGGACATGACCTTAGATAGAAAGGAGCGAAAGTCGTGTATTAGGGTAGAAGGCTAATATACTAGTAGGGGTAGTTAGATGTATGACCTTGTATTATAGTAGGTTAGTAGGAATAGTCGTGTCTTTATATCATGTGTTATCATTATTCGTTTAATATTTGTTACTTTATCGTATTTATATACTATCATTTGCTTTTCATTATCAGTCCTTTTCCTGTTTCCCTTTTTTCCATATCTAATATCTTCTGCTTACGGAACTTGATTTTTGAGATGATGGTTTTTTGGAAACAGTCTCGTTATTTCTATGAGGTAGTGGTAAGATTTGCATATATTTTACCCTCCTCAGATCCCATTTGTGAAATTTCACTAAGTATATTATTGTTATTATTATTGTTTTCTTTCTATCTTCGTCTGATTTATCTTTTCAAATTTCTCACTAGTGAAACACATGACATTACCATTCTATTTCTGTCACTGTAAAATAGGATGTATAGATACAACAGAATTAAGTAAATTAATTTTCATTCTTTTTACACAAAAAGACAATTAAATATTTCTTTTTTGCATGAAGTATGATATGAATTTATTTATTTATTTAAGTTAGATCATTTTCCCTAGTCAAATTTCAAATAAGGGACAACTTAATAAATGCCTTCTCGAAAGTAGAAGAAATGTGATTAACAATTTCATATTGACAAGTAGGAAAATGCAGTTAGAAGTTGCAAAAGGGCTTGATCACCACAGATTTAATGTATTTTTTTTCAAATTATATATTTATATTGGACCCCAATTAATTTTGCCTACTGCCACAAGGAAAATGGAGATTAGAAATTGATTTTCTTATATTAATTAAAAAAAATAAAGGAATTGTTTTACATAAAACAACTGGCCAGAGTCAATGCTGATAGTGACAAGTTCCTCATGAGGTTGGAAAAGTAGAACCTGTTAAACCCATTTTTTCCAACACTTACTATAAGTATTTTTTTTTCAAGAAATCGAGACATCTGATTAAGATGTGGATGAACACATACTAGTCTGTGTATATATATATATATATACATACATACATATATATATATATATACGTACATATATATATATATATAT
Source organism: Solanum medicagineum (assembly GCA_026153255.1). Classification (NCBI taxonomy): domain Eukaryota; kingdom Viridiplantae; phylum Streptophyta; class Magnoliopsida; order Solanales; family Solanaceae; genus Solanum; species Solanum medicagineum. The sequence goes on along the minus strand of JAPFFP010000009.1, from coordinate 7,647,653 downwards.
ATATATTATGTGCACTTGTACTTAAACTTTTGAATTCTTTTTTTAAAACACCTTTCATGTGTTTTGACGAAAAAAAAATTATTATGTGAAAAAAATACAAAAGAAAACTTAACGAGTCTATTTGCATTGAGTTTTCACTTATTAATCAGAATTCATAAGTCAGAAATTATAATTTATAATTTTTAACTTACTGTTTTAATTTTAACTTAAAATCAAAGACTTATAATTATTTTGTAAATTCATTCAAATATTCAAAAAATAATTAAAAAAGAGTTTGACTTAAAAACATTTATGATAAACCAATCCAATCAGGCTCTAAATAATGAGGCTCTTTACTTGGAAAAATATATGTACTTGGTATCTATACCAAAACAATTATTAATTCAACATTAATAGTCATAATTTTAAATGAAAAAGACAAGACATGTATCCTAATTAAGGATTACAAAATCAAACCCATAAGACTGTGTCTAAGATGTTTAGGTTTGAGTGATTAATAACCCTCTTATTTGTTAACTCAATCAATTTTTTTGGTTTTCCACTCGATGTTCGGAACCCGTAGAGCCCAGACTAAATCCGAATCACACACTACAGGGCTTATTTGGGGGTGGCGCTCCCAACAAAATTTTTTCTATTCCCAGGGCTCAAACCCGAGTTCTCTGGTTAAGGGCGAAGCACTCCCACCAGTGTGCATCATAACCCATGTTGGTAACTCAATCAATTTGAATGTGCATAATTTAATTCATTTTCAAGCTAAGCTAATATACAATTCAAATCAAATCATGAAAAAATTTAATTTAAATATTTTTAAAAATATTTTTTTAAAAAATAATATATTGTATATAATCATATTATAAGAAAAATTATTGTATTAAGTACTCAAATAAAATCATAGAAAAATAAATAAAGAATCAAAAACTGGGTCAGCCATATAAATAACCTTATTTTGGAGCAATTTTTATATTTTACAGCCATAGTACAAAACTTATGCCTTATGGCAAACTTTCTCTAAGACATTTTGCCTTGAGCAATTAATTTTGATATTGGAATTAGGGTTATAGTTAAAGATATTTTAGCCATAAATCTTCATTAAATGAATAGTAGGGGTAAAAATTAATGATCACAATTCTGAGGAACAAAATTAAAAACCACCTCAAAATAGGGCAATTCATGCGAAACTTGTTTAAGACTCAGTAGAATTTAGTGGATATAATTATAATTCATGATCAGATTTTTATACAATTTCAATCAAATTCATTTTACCTCAAGTAACTCTTGAACGAATCAATAATCCATTTATTTATTAATTTAAACTATTTTAATATGTTCAAATTCAACCCAACTTGCTCAGTTGACATTCTTAATTACAATTTTTATTTATTTTTTAAAAGGCAGGAATAAATATATCTTGTCCTAAATAATATAACATTGTTTCGTTGATTTTGTTATATATATATGCAGAGTTAGCGAACGGTTAGGAGTTCGGCCGAACTCGATAGCTTTGATTTAAACTTTATATTTATCTTAAAATATTATTATATATATTCAGACTATTAATTTAAAATTCAATAACTCAAAAAATCAAAATAAATTGTGTAACCTTAAAATTCTGACTCAAACTTCAATAATAAGCAAAGTGAAAATATGAAATATAAATATAGAAAATAATCCTTAGTGTCCTTATAGTCATTAATTTGCTTGTTTGTAGGGATGGGGGCGGGCTGGACGGATTTAGAGTTACGTAGGGTGGGATAGGTTTAAAGTTATATGGGGTGGGCAAGTGCGGGACAGGTTAAAGTAACTAATTTTAAAACTAATTTGGGGTGGGGCGGGGCAGATTGCGAGTTTAGAAAATCAAATAGGAATTCAAAAAAAATTAAATTTTTGTAATTAGTAAAAACCAAAATATAAACTTTTTATAATAAACACTACAACAACAACAACAACATACCCAGTGGAATCCCACAAGTAAGGTCTGGGGAGGTATAATATACGCAAACCTTACCACTACCTCATAAAGTTAGAGATATTGTTTCCAGGTAACCCTCGTCACAAAAGTCCATAAGCACAATAAACTAGATATGGAAAAAGGAAATGAAAAGAAAGGGAATAGAAAGAACGACTAATAAGGAAAGACACATCATAATATGCAAATACGATAAAATTAACATATCAAGACAGAAAATGACAACACAAGATATAAAAGCAATGTAAATACGCTAAAAGAAAAAACAAATATAGGACTAATAATGACAACATATAATGTAAAGATATCACAAAGTCATATATCGATCTACCCCTACTAACCTATTAGCATGTTACTCTAATACGCGACCTCCACTCTTTCCTATCTAAGTTCATGTCCACTGTGAGATCAAGTTTCACCATATCTTGTCTGATCACCTCCCCCAATATTACTTCTTCTGTCTACCTCTATCCCTCCATATCTTGACTTTAATTTTATCTTTTTCTAAAATATAAACTAGACATGACTGGTAAATCATTAATTGTTAAAATATTAATTAGAAACTTTTAATTAACGATTAAGAAACAATTATTGAAATGTCAACTAATAATAGTAAATTAGTTGTTGAGACATTAATTAGCGAAAATTTTAAAATATATGAATTTTTATTTTTCATATAAATTCAATTAAAAAAATAAAAGAACTTAAAAATTTATGCAGGACGGACGGGTTGAAAATGAAAAAAATTATCATGCAGGAGGTGATTCAAAAAAAATTTTGCAAGTTGACCTCAACTTGTCCAACATCTGCCCCATTATTATCCCTACGGTTGTTGGAATATTGTCATCGCTTTCTAAATCTATTTGGTACGCCATCGAACAAAAGATCATGCATGTCAATTAGTATTTCCCTTTACTTTTATAGGTAGAGCAAGTTGTGAACATATTTAGAGAGGCCAATAAAGCAATAATAGCTGTGCAGAAAATGTTAGTTTTGGTGACATTTAATTTTTGCTTTACATTGTTTTAGCTTCACAAGTTTCTTCTCATCCAAAAAAATCTTTGTCAAACAACTGGCTCACTTAGCAATAATGTGGCAACCTTTCTCTATCACAATAAATAAATGTTTGCTTCTTTTGAAATTAGTAAGTTTATTCAGTTTTTTTTTTCTCCAAGTAAATGTTTTTAACTGGTAATAATCTGTTATCAGAATACCCCTAGATAAAGGATCACTTGTATAACATATCATCCCTAACCTTTTCTAAAAATCTGAGGCTAAAAGTATGGAAAAATGGTCTTGGTTGAATTTCAGACCAATCGAATCAAAAAACAAGTTCTCGGGGACAAACATATTTGCACCCTCATTGTTTTACCATCAATAAAATTATATTTCTTCAAATTTTATTTTTTTATTACAATTTATCTTCCATCACTTTAAAATGGATTACGAACAGTCAAATCTAGCTCTTGGTGTATCTTACGGATTTTTAAGATTTTCAACATCCATATTTGTCTTATTAATACTAACAAAGATAATTCCTCATTACCATGCCTATCTAATAAATTCATTACCTTTAAAAAATATATAAAAATTATATGTTTACCACTCCATATTATTTTCAATCATTTTCACTTATCTATTGTACAATTTAGTTTCCTTAGGATTGGAAAGACAAATGTTGGATTGCAACAATAAGATAAAGACCATATATACCTTGAATGGAAAAGGTTAGCATTAAAAGAAACCAGTTGAAATATCAAAGTGAGACTTGAAGTTAACTACTTTGTTGGACTTTAAAATATCACTGTTGCTTTCTTATCTTTAAATAAAGCATAAGCTTAGGGTTGCCTAAATTAGTTATATCACTTTCACAATCAAACTGAATTATTATTTCATATTAGTAATACTCCAAGTTACCAAAATTTGGACTTTTTGTGTGAAGCATGAGGAACAAACTCAAGTTGGTGGTCTAATAAAAACATATGTTAATTGGTATGATCATGTCATTTAAAGCTTAATTAAACTAGAAAGTGTAAATAATTTTATTACTCTCTCTCATTTTATATGACGCCCTTTCCTTTTTTGGTCCGTCCAAAAAAGAATGTCATCTTACTCTAATTGGAAACAACTTTTAAAATTCCCTTTTCACCATTAATGAAATGATCATCAGTCACACAAATATTTAAGAATGATTTTAGATCATAAATTTTAAAAGTCTTTCTTTTCTTTTTTGCCTTAAATATCATGCCAAGTCAGAGGGTGCCGCATGAAATGAAACGGAAGAGAGTAGTTCATTATGATATAAGTACCTTTTGTGTGTGTGTGTGTGTGAGCATTGTGTAAACAACTCATTACACAACGGATAAGTCCTCAAAATATGCACTTTTAGAATTATCTTTTGAAGGTTAATATTAAGTTTAGTTTGTTAAATAATAGTTCTCAATGTATCTCATTTTTTTTCCTTGTCTTTACCATTCTAGAATTCAAAATTCTATGATATTCCTAGAAGTGAATAGAAGTGAATTTTTTTTTTAATAATTTAAGTTTAATTTTAGATGAGATACTCACATACCTCTATATAGTAATAGATTAATTAGATAGAGATTTTGAGTTCAAATAACATTCTCGCTTATCATATTGACTATGCAAAAGAATCATATGCACATGTGAAAACATATGCAACATAATACTAATAATTAACTTAAACTTATAACAATATTCTCTCTATTGTTGTGGCCTACGATTTTATTTCTTTTAATTCATCCGTGATTTTCTTGGACTACATTTTTGTTACAAGTATATCAAAGTGAATAAAATTAGAATGTTTTGTTCCTAGCAGTGGGGTCTTGTGGACAGGGTAGTAAATTAACAAAAAAAAACAATTATTAGGTTTTAATTTCTATACATGAATGAGGTTATAAAGCTCCTCCCCCCCCCCCCCCAAAAAAAAAAACAATAAAGAAAATTGTGTATGTGAGTAAATTCCTATGGTAGCTTTTATTTATTTTCCAGCAGAAATCTGATAGATGTGAGTACACAATGCTGGTTGTCTTCATAATTTTATACTCTAAAAGCTCCATCTACCACTTCTTCTTTGTTCATAAATGTTTTGTGATTTCAAATCTGCTCTTTTTAAAGTCACTTTCCGTACACCAACCATAAAGGCTCTGTTGAAGCCATGACATGGCCAAAATAAATCTATCGATAAATTTCATTTAGACATTCGAATTATAATACTGGTCGATCATGAAGTGTTCATATTTCACATTTTTACTCAAATCCTTTGAAAAGTTTTTGCTTGTAAAAGACTCCCTCCATCCATCTTTAGTTGTCCCATGTTGACTTGGCACATGGATATATTAAGAATAATAAATGATAGGGGTAATTTTACCAAATTATCCTTTGAATATAATAAATATAGTTTCTTGAAAAACGTAACGAGGAAATGACTATAATTAATGATAAGGATAAATTAAGAACTAAGTATAAAATTATCTTTTGATTTCATAAAGTGGACAAGTATTGTCAGACATCCCAAAATAGTATAAGGGACAAGTAAAGATGGACGTAGAGAGTAAGTTAATTAATCACATAACACATGCATATTTCTTTAATAGTACACATATGAGGTATGTATTTGAATTGATTAGCTTATCTACGTATTGGTCGCTTGAGAATATGTCTTAGTTCAGTGTCTAAAATAAAATTTACTGGCTATGAATGTATTTTTCCTAAAGGTAACCAATTAATTACTTAAAATAATGATGTTTATAAATAACTTTGTTAGTGATTTTGGGGGATGTTTTTGATAACTAAGAAAATTGATCTTTCCTTTTCATAGACCTAATGTGTATAAATTATGAAATAATTATTAAAGATTGTTAAAGTCATGAACCGATCAGTTGGTGGGAGTTGAGAGAATGACAAAAAACTATTATTATATTTTGCAGTAGCATTTAGTCACATACAAGTCCAACTTTGAACCTCCTTTTTATACTTAGACTTGGAATTACATTTCTCATCAACCAAAAAAACAACACTAAAGAAAAAAAGAAGGGAAAAAAAAAAGAACTGCATTGTTTTCCTTTCTCTTTCACTCTCTCATGGATCTCATTTCATTTTTGTTCTATGGTCTTCCTTTATTTTACCTACTCTATTTGATATGGAAGAGTATCGATCGAAACAGACACCAAAATTGTTACATTTTAGACTATGAATGTTACAAACCAACCGATGATCGAATGCTTAGCACAAGATTTTCCGGGGAAGTAATAAGGAGGAACAAACACCTTGGCCTAAATGAGTACAAGTTCCTCTTGAAAGCCGCGGTTAGCTCAGGCATTGGTGAACAAACGTATGCTCCACGAATGGTGTTTGATGGTCGCGAAGCATGTCCTACTTATGAAGATGCTATTGTGGAGATGGAAGAATTTTTCCATTATAGTATTGATAAGGTCTTGAAGAGGAACAAAATTTCCCCTAGTGAAATTGATGTTCTTGTAGTGAATATATCTATGTTAGCTTGTATGCCATCGTTGGCTGCACGAATAATCAATTACTACAAGTTGAGGGAAGACATCAAGGTGTATAACATCAGCGGGATGGGGTGTAGTGCTAGTATCATATCGATAAATGTCATTCAAAGTGTTTTCAAGAACGAGAAGAACAAGGTTGCACTTATGGTGACATCGGAGTCCTTGAGTCCAAATTGGTACACGGGGAACAATAGATCTATGATTCTTGCTAATTGCTTGTTTAGGTCAGGGGGTTGCGCGATTTTATTGACAAACAAAGTGGATTTACAACACAAGGCTATGTTCAAGTTGAAACAACTAGTTAGGGTACATCATGGTGCAAAAGATGAATCCTATGATAGTTGTGTACAAAGGGAGGATGATCAAGGTAAAATAGGGTTTCACCTTGATAAAACCCTACCAAAGGCCGCGACACGTGCACTAGTCGATAATTTGAAACAGATTGCACCCTTGATCCTTCCAGTAAGGGAGCTACTTCGATATGCTATCGCTTTATTCGTGAGAAAAATGAATTGGAGCTCAACAAAAGGAGGACCTAAACCAATGATCAATTTCAAAACAGGTGTGGATCATATTTGTCTACATACTGGAGGGAAAGCAGTGATTGATGGAGTTGGAGCAAGTTTGAACTTAAGTGAGTATGATTTAGAGCCAGCAAGAATGACATTACATAGATTTGGTAACACATCAGCAAGTAGTCTTTGGTATGTTTTGGGGTACATGGAGGCTAAAAAAAGGCTTAAAAAAGGTGATAAAATACTTATGCTTAGCTTTGGAGCTGGATTTAAGTGTAATAGTTGTTTGTGGGAAGTGTTAAGAGATTTGGAAGATGCAAATGTGTGGAAAGATTGTATTGATAATTATCCACCAAATACTTTAGTTAATCCTTTCTTGGAGAAATATGGATGGTTAAATGATGAAGATCCAGACACATTCTATGTTCCAGATGACTATGTTATCCCTTGAGCTATGAAAAAAAAAGGTTTTCTTTTCTTGTTTAAATAATATTAAACTTCCTTTTCTTCTTCTTCTTCTTCCTTTTTTTTTCTTTTACTTTATAGTTTTTGGTTTTTCTTTATTAGGTTTCTTTCTGGGTTTGGGATATTTGAAAGATCTAGTAGCTTCTTTTATTGATATTTTTTTATATATATTGTTAAAGAAAAAGTTGTTCTTGTTGATCCATAAGTGGATTCTTTTCCCAGTAATTAGGCATTTGTCTTATATCAAAGGAAATTGTTCCATGTATGTATCAAGACTAATTAATCATACTATTGTTCTTATTATTCTTGGTATTTTTCTTCTTCTTCTTCTCATTATTATTATTATAAGAGATTAATTCCCTAATTAACTAACATGAAACTTCTTCCTTTATTGATATTTCCTTTATTTTGGTACATTATTCACATATTCAATTTAAGGATAGTGACCAGTACTGACTATTATATTTACATAAAAAAAGGTTTTCATATATAAATAGAATATTTTTTTGTCCAAGGGCCCCTCATTCCTATGTGGCTCTGCCACTGATAGTGACAAAATCAGAATTTTCACTTAGAGAATTCAAAATATGAATAAGTCAAGAGAATTCAACATCTACTCTTTATATATATTTAAAAAAAAGAACTCTTTTTTTGAATTATTTTTCTTTTTTAAAAATTTATGTACAACCAACTAACATAGATATAAAATAATTTGGGGATTTTCTGAACCTTCTAGGCAAGGAAACAACTACTCATTCCTCTTTACCCCACTTCCCTTAATATGATAATGTGTGATGAATATTTATTTTGCATTCATGACTTTGGTGCATGTCCAACTACGACAATTTATGATGCACATGAAGAAAGATAGTTCAATATCCAAAACTAGTCCTAGCAGTGAAAATACTTGTGGATTCTTTGGTCGGAGAGAGAAGGGAAAATAATCAATAGATAAGATGTGAGATGTTATGAATATTGGTTAGTTTTGAGATTATCTATCGATTATCTGTATTAAAATAATAAAATAAGTTATCTCATATAAATAATAAAACGACTAATTTTCATTTTCTTTTAAAAAAAAAGACATGGCCCTATATAGAATTTAATTTCTTTTGAAATTTGAAACCTAATTTTGTTGCCCAATTAATTCTTTCTTTCCTTGAAATGTCTTTGCTATTATGGTTAGACCGTTTGCAGTTACTTTTCTAAAATTGTGGTGCAATAGTAAAATTGCTCCACCCTTAATTAGAGGTCTCAGATTCGAGTTTCAAATATAAAGATCATCTTATTGGGAGCATAGTAGCACAATCAAAAATTTCATCAAAAGAGTTCAAAATATAAAGAAAGTAACACTTCGTAAGAATTACAAAAAGATAAACAAGGTGGGGCGGGGAGGAATAGAAAAGATTACTCTTAAGCCGTGACAATTTAGCTCACCTTCTCTCCCTTCTTTAATATTTTTTTTTCTATTTTTGCACCAACTCTTCTTAAATTTTTTTCTTCCAAAAAGTATACAAAATAAACCTAATTTGAAATTATTTACCTTTAATAGACCCAATCTAAACTATTTATACTTAATGGACCCATTACCCAAACTATTTACCTATCTGCCCACTTGTTCCTTTTTGTTCCGCATGCTGACATCATGCTAACGTCAACATATATACTATGAAATATACTCTGGCGGTATATATACACCACATCGGTATCATATAGAATGAGTTTAGTCTTTTGTGATACTCTGGCTGTATATTGATATCCAATTGGTATATAGGATTTTTTTTAAGAAACAAATAAAAAAATTATTAAACTAAATTAGTATTAAATATATTCGTTATATATTCTATCAGTATATTTATACCATATCGGTATCATATAGGATTGCGTTTAATCATCTGTGATACTCTATTGGTATATGTATACCCTATTGGTATATCATACAAACAGGTGTTGATGTCAACATGACGTCAGTACACAAATTTTAATATTAAGGGGACAAAATTTTAATAGTATGGAGGTACATAATGTAAAGGGGTATATGAATGTAAATAGTTTAGTTTAAGAGGGTACAAGCTTAGTTTTTCCTTTTTTCTTTGCCTATGTTTTTTCCTTTCCATTTTACAATATTCTACTTACTATATTTTGAGCTTTAAATTTTTTTTTTCCAAATTATGGTCCTTTTTAGTCATGTATCATCTTTAAAAATAATCAAAATTCTTATACGATAAAGATGCTGACATAATTTATGACTTATGAGAAAGAGAGAAAGAGAAACGAAATAATAAGAATCTAAAAATGATTTTTATTTTTTGGAAAAGGATAGAGAATATGC
>JAPFFP010000009.1:7626794-7637740 GCA_026153255.1 Solanum medicagineum | reverse complement strand
TATTATTCTTATTCTTATTCCTATTCTAACGTAGATAAGTAGTATAATTAATTATTTACTTCCAACACCCCCCCCCCCTCAAGCTGGATGTATTGAAAACATTCAATAATCCAAGCTTGAGAAGTAAAAAATCATGTTGTGTGCGACTCAATGCCTTGGTGAGTAAGTCAGCTTGTGGATTGGTATTTGATTTTTCCATAAGAGGATTTGTGCGGGTGTCACTCATGAAGTGTTAGAGTTATAACAATCCTATCATGACACATTCACTCATGGAGATTAAATTATAAAATATACTATTAAACTCATTATTCTCTGCGTGTCATGATTTTGAATTGGTTGTGAGTGACATCCACACTAACTCTTCGATGGGAGAATCAATAAACCAACAAAATTAATTAAATGAACACAATCTTTAACAAGTCTGAAATTATGGAAGCAAGTCTTTAAATAATCAAGCTAGTTGAGTTCTATAACTTAACAAACCTAAATAATGCAATATACTAACCAAGAATTGAAAGTCACTGTACCAAAACTTCTAACTACAAGTCTGACATTGTGGATGTAACCCCTAAACTAAAATCACTAATTAAATAAAGAAAGTTTGAGTCTGAAAACAAAATGGACAAAGATAATAAAAGAATCCATTGAGACCCAAAATATGTTAGCTCAAGGTCTCCTAACTAAGGTCTATCCGCAGCCGCCTGAAGATGCTCTGTCCTAAAAAAAAAGAGCAAGTCTATATTAATACAGATAATGATAGTATACTGGTAGGATCATGCGTCTACTCCAATAAGCAAGATATACACAAGCAACCAAACACAGTAAATCATACACATAGTACACTACCTTAGAGTATTGAAGATATTTCGATAAGTATAATTTCAACGATACTTATACATGTACTAATATCGCACTTTCTCTTTTTTTGTTCAAGTATAGAGTATCTTCAGTTCGCTATAGATAGACCTCAGCTAGGTGATTCTTGACGATCCAGAATCCAAGGGTGAACCAGTATATTCTGGGCCACTGTGAATTTCTTCATTATCTCCGTCCATTTCATTTCTAGACCAAGACTTCATTCATTTAATTAATGGTTTTAGTTTCGAGCTTGCATCCCCAACAATTTAGACTTGTAGTTAGAGTTTTGATATAGTGACTTTTAGTTCTTGGGTAGTATTTTTACACTGTTTTAATTTTGCTAAGGTTGTGAAACTTAACTAGCTTGGTTAGTCTAAAACTTGCTTCCATAATTTCAAACTTGTTAAAATTGTGTTAGTTCAATTGATTGTGTTGGGTTATTAGTTCTTCACCCAAAGGGTTAGTGTAGGTGTCACTCATGTAGCTGTCACTCACGACCGTTCAAGGTCATGACAAAATTAGTACTAGAGCTTAGTTTCGTTGATCTACTTATACCAAAATGAGTCTATTAGAGTCTTGTTAAATTTTATGGAGATGGTTGTACTTTTCTTTAAGAGGCTATGGGACTACAGGAAATCTTTTGTATTTTATTCTCTCGTCTTTTCTTGCCATGGCTTGATTATATAGGTATCTGGTGATTCAAATTGGTACCCAACTTCCTTCAGTCTTCCATCCACGGATGGTTAACATGTTCTACAATGGTGTCATACCAGCATCTCGCACTAATAAGCCTACAACAAGGGGCAGGGGCTAAGGGAGAGGACGGAAAATAATGGCTAGGGGTATGGCCGAAGGTGATAATGTGTTTGTCATATAGGGTCAACCTACATCTCAAGTGGAGATTGAGGGAACTGTAGAAATAGAGGTAGAAGAGAACTCCTATATTGAGGCTACAGGACTTCCTCTCTTGGACCACACTATTGCATAATAAGTACTAACTTTTATGAATTAGTTGGTTGGAAAGTTCTGGAGTCATCCCTATGGTGTTTATAGCCCAAGCTCCAGTTACACATCCCGTCCCAATTGCAACCCCTACTGTGGGGAGGACTTTAGATGATGCATTCTTTCGCACCCTTCTGGTCCCAGTGATGATTGATACAGAGCATGAGATACTGATAAAGTTTTGAAGTTGAAGTCATATTGTTTTCAGGTACAAAGAGTGAGGATGCTTATGAGTTCATTCTGAATTATTATGAGAGTCTATATAAGCTAGGAATCCTTGTCACGCTCCGGAAGGGTACCTTTGGCATAGTCGGTACTTGGAGAATCGTTGTTGATTCCCTAGGAGAATTGTTGTTGATTCCCTAAGAGAATCACCTGGCCTCATCATCACATCATACTCAACAGTGGAAGAATACACTCGAGTAAAAGACTATGACGTAAGTTAATAACTAAGTCTTTATATAAATATCAATTTTCAATGAATAAGAGTTGGAAAGAAATAGCAATCAACTCTCTTCACTCAATGTCTACGAAACCTCTATCTAATCTATAAGGTACCAAGACAAGTCCTGAGCTACCTCAAAAGAAACAACAGTGATACTTAATAAAAGAAATAAAAGGCTCCTCCGAATAGTAAGGAGAGCTTACCAAGTCTGGAAGAAAGAGACTAGACTTCAACGACGTGCTTGCTTAAAGTCTTTATTTACCTGTATCTACATCAATAACCATGCAGGCCTAAATGAACATCAATACATGGAATATATTGGTATGTAAAATGGCTTAAAAAACAAGTAAGGCTCAAACACAAGTCAATAAACTTAGCTCCACAATGAACTCATCTATCCATGACTCAACTCAGTGAATATGCAAGTTTAAGAATAAAATGATGCTTTAAAATTAGACTCAATATTATACAACTCGCTTTGAAATATTTCATATCATATCATATGTTGCTTGGGGGTTTCTCTTAACCGACATCCAATCCCACCACCTTTAGTTTGGTGATGCACAACGGAAGCGATGCTATTACCACGGCTATCCAATACTTGTCAAGGTAAAGGACGATCAAGCCTCTCTTGAATCTACAATCAATGTCCATCTTTTTGGGATATGAGTTACTCGAATTAATGTCACAACTATCATACCTTGGCAACATAGTTTATATGTTAGAGTCATCATCTACTCACACCTATATCGATGCTCAATACTCCTACTAAGACTAAAATATGTTCATGGTAATCAACTCAATCAACTATTTATGTTTTTCTCTAATCAGATCACTCAACACTTCAACCAATTAGAACCATCGGTCATACATATTATCAAGACTCCTCAAATCATTCAAGACTCTAACTCAAACGATTATTTAGACTCCACTCAATTATTCTTATCACATAAAACAGGTAAGATGCTCATTATATATATATATATATATATATATAGACAAGTAATATGCTTCTCATGCTCAAGTTACTCAGCTCAGACATTCATAATAATAATCTCTATTCAATCAATGCAACAAAGATTACGTAGAATGATGCAATTTAGCGTTCATTATAATTTAATAGTTCAATATCATATAACCAACATGTAACTCATCAACTGATTCATATTTATGTGTGAAAACTCAAAACAAATGCAAGCAACTCAAAGATTAGGCCTTTTTACTACTAAATCATTATTCACCAATTCAACTAATGTAGATGAACGGGTGCATGGATGAACTGAATCCAACATTTTAGGTGGCCTTACATACTTAGGATAAAGATAAACCATCAATTTGAAAAAGTTTCTGCTCCAATCGCTTGAATTCCTAGATTTTCTTCTCCTCCTCTTAGCCCTAGTCTTTTGTTAGAATGCATAGAAGACTTAGGAATGAGTTTAAAAAAAAAATTTAAGTCAAAAATAACTTGTATAAGTCATGGGCTAAGTTTAGAAAGGATAGAAAAAGTCTGCAATGTCCCTCAAAAGAAATTGAAATTTTTGAACTGCAGGGAATCAGTTTGCTTCGTGGACTTGGTCCCTCACCGTACATTTTTTTATGAAATTTTTCTGATCTATTTTCTAATCTCGTGGAAAAATATTAGCCGTCACAAGTCTGTGAGCGGACCTGTCGCACACTTTTCTAGAATTGCATCTTTGTCCTGAAAATTTATATTTTGATTCGGTTGCTCAAAAACTCAACCAAGACCATTTTTCTACATAATTTTTTTGTTATGATCACGATTCCAGACTTGGATTTATCAAAAAATATTCGAAAGATGTATTATGTGAGTGTTCTCTCATATAAGAATTTGATAATTTTATCGGGTGTAACATTATCTCCCCCTTGGGATCATTCGTCATCGAATGAAGAGTGACCTCGGAGCCTAGTCAAGGCAAGAATCCTATCATGAACTCTAAAAATCAAGCAATTCATAAATCGCTCATGCAATCTATCAACCAAGCAAGTAAGCAATCAAACAATTCATCAGTTGGACTCTAGAACAATATCGTTATTTCAATCTCGGGATAGAAAGAACCTTAAAAAATAGGAACGAATCATTATCATCAACTCCCTCGTCATCAGCAAGTAAGAATAAATGCGGGTACCTTGCTTTGATGTCCTCTTCAGCTTCCCAAGTAGCTTCTTCTACAAATTGATTTCTCCATAACACCTTGTCAGATGCAATCTTTTTGGTTATCAACTTGCGAACCTGATGATTAAGGATTTGAATAGAAACCTCTTTATAGCTCAAGCAATCCTTCACTTCAATACTTTCAACAAGCATAACCAATTGTGAGTCTCCCAAACATTTCTTAAGTATAGAAATATGAAAGATTGGATGATGGCCGTTAGCTCTTGTGGTAGCTCCAATTCATAAGCTATATCACCCACTCTCTTCAAAATCTGATAAGGACTAATGTACCTCAGACTCAGCTTCCCTTTCTTTTCAAATTGCATCACACCCTTCATAGGTCACTTTCAAATACACTCAATCGTCGACCTCAAACTCTAAGTCTCTTCTTCTAACATTGGTGTAGGATTTCTATCGACTCTGTGCAGTCATCAATCTCTCTAGTATGATATTCACCTTCTCCATAGCTTGATGAACCAAGTCTGGTCTAATCATTTTTGCCTCGCCCATCGAACGAATCAATCAGTGATCTACGTCTCCTCCCATAAAGTGCCTCATATGGATCCATCTGAGTACTTGAATGGAAATTGATATTGAAGGCGAACCCAATCAGAAGCAAATGGTCATCCCAATTACATTTGAAGTCAATGACGCAGGACCTCAACATATCCTATGAAGTTTGAATTATGCGTTATGCCTGGCCATCACTCTGTGGGTGGAAGGTAATGCTAAGGTTTACTTTCGAACCCAAGCCTTTCTGGAAAGATCTCCAAACCTGAGCAATAAATTAAGCTCATCTAACTGAGATGATTGACAAGGGGACTCCATGAAATCTAACATTCTCTTTTATGTATAGTTGGACATAATCCTTTGTAGTGCCAATTGTCTTCACTACTAAGAAGTGCGCAGATTTTGCCATCCTATTAACTATTACCCAAATTGAATCATGTTATCTGCGGGACCTTGGTTAGCCTATGAAAAAGTCCATATTGATCATCTCCCATTTTCATTTCGGGATCTCAAAGTTCTTAGCTACTCCACATGGTCTTTAGTTTTCAACCTTAACTTGTTGGCAATTCGGGCACTTAAAAACAATCTCGGCAATGTCTCTTTTCATCCCACTCCGTCAATAGACTTCTCTCAAGTCATGGTATATCTTAGTTGATCCCGAATGAATTGAATACTTAGAGTTGTGCGCCTCTGCCATGATTCTCTCTCATATATCATCAACATTTGCAACACACAATCTGCCTTCATATCTCAATACTCCATCTCACCCTTTGGCGGAAGTCATCACTTTCTGCTTATGCACATCTACCTTCAATTGCAGTAATATAGGATCTTGGTTTTGCTTCTCATTCACCTCCACTACTAGAGATGATACAGACCCATTGTGCACAAGAGCTCCACCCTCACCAGATTTATCCAATTGAACTCCTAATATCACCAGTCCATGAACCTCTTTGGTTATCTCCTTCTTCCCCTCTTCGACATGACAGGTACTGTCATGAATAACCTACTGAGAGTATCAGCAATCATGTTAATATTTCTATTTGTGTGATATATACATGTTAACTAATTCGTAGTACTCCTTACATATATGTTAAAAAAGAATGAACATGCAAACTAATCGATAACCTATCATAGTCTAATTGCATGCAATGAGGCTATTATTTGAACTTGACAGTGGTAGATTATTCATTGTGGGTGTGACTATGACTATGCTTGTGCTTGTGTTTGTAGATCAAATATCACGTTCGATCGGATGTCATGTTCTAACATATTATTGGATCGAGTGTCATGTTTCGATATATATATTTTTTTTATTTGGGTCCCCTGAGAGGAATATGATTAAAGTTGCATTGAATTGATAACTTGAGAATGAATATGAGTATAAATTATGAACATGATATTAATTTCAATATGTACATGAATTACTGCGCCTTAGTTACTTGCTTATATCTTATCTATTGGAATAGCCATGTGATCCTACCATTACACTGTTATTATATATATTGATACTGTACTTGCTTTTTTTTTTTTTGAGTACAGAGCATCTTCAGGCGCTTGGGAATAGACCTCAATTAAGTGACCATTGATTCTAGAATCCAAGGGTTAGCCAACATATTTTGGACTGCCATGGATTCCTTCATTATCTCTGTCCATTTTATTTCTGGACTCAGACTTCTTTTATTTAATTATTTAGACTTGTAGTTGGAGTTTTAGTACAGTGATTTTCAGTTCTTGGATAGTATTTTCACGCTGTTTAAGTTTGGCTAGGTTGTGAAACTCAACTAGCTTGGTTACTTAGCCATCTCTCCCAATTGAAAAAGATAATTATTATTTTAAAACTTGTTTTCGTAATTTGAGACTTGTTAAAATTGTGTTAGTTTAATTAATTATGTTGGGTTATTGATTCTCTCACCAAAGGATTAGTATAGGTGCCACTCACGATCGAGTGTAGCTTCGTTGATTTTATGGATCAATTTTGATCATTCTATTTGATAATGGAAATGTGAGTTCCAATCTTCTCTCTCTTTGTTCATGTCTCTTATTGTTTCTTGTATGGTTGAATTGCAGTATCCGAGCTCTAATTTGACATAACGAATGACTATTATAATTAGCTTAAGTGATAGAATGAGGTGGTCAGAGATAGATTTCTGCAATATGTAGTTACATAAAATACGAAGTGATTCTTTCTTCACTGGATGCCAGCTTTCTCTTAATCCCTATCATTCACTTACATACAAATCTATAGGTAGTTCATCTCTTTCTAAGAAAAATATTCAAATTATTTTTTTACTACTTCTATTTCGGGGACGAATATGTATTCCTCAAGACAGTGACCTATGCTATGATATCGTGAGGAGGAACTCAGGAAGCATAGTTTACCTTTTTCCTTACACCCAAGAAGCACGAAGATGTATAGAATGATTCATTCACACTATTGGTTGGAAGGTATGAAGAGTGATATCGTCGTTTTAGTTTTCTCGTCTTCATTTTTCCAAGTTCTCATAGGAAAGATGCATTCTATTTTAGAATTAATGATTTAGATCTAATTAACTAAAATAAAGTTTTAACCACGGTCAGAATAACAAATATGTCAAAAAGATCAGCAATCCCATAATTTTAGCTACACTAGATTAAATAATTCCAGCACTCCCTCAGACCAATTTTATGTGCCAACATTATATTTGACTTAAAATTTGTGGTTTAAAATAATCTTTAAATATTTATATAATTATAAATAATTTCACTAAAGGTAAAAAGAGAATTTTAAAATCATATTTTTTCTGATTACAGTAAGATGACATTCTTTTTTGAACAAGCTAAAAAAATAAAGAGAAATCACATAAAATGAAACGAAGGAAATACATATTAAGGGTTGTGCTCAAATCAAACTAAAAAAATCATATAGTATGAAAGGAAGGGAGTAGTGATTTTAGGGTTGTTTTGTTAATTTGAAAGTTGAAAGAAATTAATCTATATTTTTCGCATATCTAATGTGTACGAAAGTCATGTACCAAACATGTTGTTTGGCTTGGGAGAAGACACGATCAAATGCTACCTAACATTTAGTCCTTACTAGGCCACAAGATAATAGGAGTACTCTCTTTCACTATTAAAGGGATGTTCACGATTTGTATAAAAATTGATCCAAATAAAAAAATTAAATCAAATCGATTAAACAAACTCATTAAATAAATCAATTTTATTTGGAATTTGGTTTGGTTTCGGTTTTTAAAAAATCAATTGTGTTTGGTTTAGTTTGGTTTGGATTTGAATTTGTTTGAAAAAATCGACGAAATAACCAAATCGAACAGATAAATTATATTATATATTTTATAATTATACATACATAATACATTATTTGTAAAAATAATTGTAAAGATATTATGTACATTTTCATCAAATTTTATTTTTAAATCTACTTATGAAAGCATAAATACTCAAGACGAGTACATTTATCTCATTGATTACATGTATATGGATGTCTACGAAAATTCTTGATGGGCTAGAAATGTCACTATCTCTTCCTTCAAGTCAAAATGGTGAATTTTGAAAATTTATTCACAGTAAATTCAGTGATTGAAAGTTTATAATATAGTTCTAACTATTTTTCATTTTGAATGGCTTGTTGTCACTTTTTCACCGTTTTGATTGTATCTTGTTTTTATTTTTGTGTATGGTTAATAATCGAATAGTCGAATCAAACTAAACCAAAACCAATAATAACCAAATCGATAAATGTTTATTATAATTGATTTGGTTTGATTTTGAGAATTTAAAAACCAATTAAGTTAGTTTAGTTTTAGTTTTGACCAATAACCAACTCAAATCGACTTGCAAACACCCCTATATTCACTATCATAACCTCTTGATGAGAAATGGAACATAGATTACAAGAACAAGGTAGTCACATGCATGTGCAACTTGGATCCTCCTATTTATACTAGACTTCGAATTAGATTTCTCATCAACAAAATAAAACCCTAAGTGTGAAACTTACCCAAAGAAAAAAAAAATCCTTTTGGTCTTACCACCTTTGTTCTTTCTCATGGATCTCATTTCAAGTCTGTTGTATGGTCTTCCTTTATTCTACCTACTCTATTTGATATGGATGATTATGGACCGAATGAGGCACCAAAATTGTTACATTTTGGACTATGAATGTCACAAGCCAACCGATGATCGAATGCTTAGCACAAAAGATTCAGGAGAAATAATGTGGAGGAACAAACACCTTGGCCTAAATGAGTATAAGTTCCTCTTGAAAGCCATCGTTAACTCGGGCATTGGTGAACAAACATATACACCAAGAATGGTGTTTTATGGTCGCGAAGCATGTCCTACGTACGAAGATGGGATCTTGGAGATGGAAGAATTTTTCCATGATAGCATTGACAAGCTCTTCAAGAGGAACGAAATTCCCCCTAGTGAAATTGATGTCCTCGTGGTTAATATATCAATGTTAGCTTGTATGTCATCAATGGCTGCTCGAATAATCAATTACTATAAGTTGAGGGAGGACATCAAGGTGTACAACCTCACCGGGATGGGGTGTAGTGCTAGCCTCATATCGATAAATGTCATTCAAAGTATTTTCAAGAACGAGAAGAATAAGGTTGCACTTATGGTGACATCCGAGTCCTTGAGTCCAAATTGGCACTCGGGGAATGATAGATCTATGATGCTTTCTAATTGTTTGTTCAGGTCAGGGGGTTGCGCGATTTTATTGACAAACAAAGTGGATTTACAACACAAGGCTATGTTTAAGTTGAAGCAACTACTTAGGGTACATCATGGTGCAAAAGACGAATCCTATGATAGTTGTATGCAAAGGGAGGATGGTCAATGTAAGATGGGGTTTCACCTTGATAAAAAACTACCAAAGGCCGCATCATGTGCACTAGTCGATAATTTGAAACAAACTGCACCCTTGATCCTTCCGATGAGGGAGCTACTTCGGTATGCAATCGCGTTATTTGTTAAAAAAATGGATTGGGGCTCAACAGGAGGGCGTAAGCCAATGATCAATTTCAAAACAGGTGTGGATCATATTTGTCTACATGCTGGAGGAAAAGCAGTGATTGATGGAGTTGGTGCAAGTTTGAACTTAAGTGAGTATGATTTAGAGCCAGCAAGAATGACATTACATAGATTTGGTAACACATCAGCAAGTAGTCTTTGGTTTTTTTTGGGGTACATGGAGGCCAAAAAAAGGCTTAAAAAAGGTGACAAAATACTTATGATTAGCTTTGGAGCAGGGTTTAAGTGTAACAGTTGTTTATGGGAAGTGTTAAGAGATTTAGGTGATGGAAATGTGTGGAAAGAATGCATTAATAATTATCCACCTAAAATCATAGTGAATCCTTTCTTGGAGAAATTTGGATGGCTACATGATCATGAAGATCCAGACACCTTCAATATTTCAAATGATTATGTTATCCCTTGAGTCTTTTTTTTCTTGGAATATGTCCGGACCGTCCGGATCTTGCGTATAGCGGGAGCTTTAGTACATCCAACTGACTAATCATACTATTGCTCTTATTGTTCTTAGTATTTTACTATTGATATTTCTATATTTCTTCTTAGTTAGATGCATTATTGTTAATTTAGGGTGTGTTTGGTATGGAGGAAAATGTTTTTCATTTTCTCATATTTGGTTGGATTAAATGTTTTAGAAAATATTTTTCAAATCAACTTATTTTCCTCAAATTTGAGGAAAATGACTTCCTTCCAAAAGTTAAGGAAAACAATTTCCAAAACTCTTATCCAATTTCAAATTGATTTCTTTTATCTCATCCATATTACGATCCCCTCTCCGAACTTTTTAAATAAAATAAGATTAAAAAAAATTAAAAAAAAATTATATTTTGAAAATTTTATTTTTTTCACCTATTTCTATTCCGACTCACCCAATTCCCCACCCCCTCTCCCCTCCTCCCTCCCCCACCCCCCAAAAAA
>JAPFFP010000009.1:7604507-7626694 GCA_026153255.1 Solanum medicagineum | reverse complement strand
TACATACTTAATATAATTCTATTTTCCTTATATACTTATATTTCCTTATATACTTAATTAATTATTACTTCCAATACAGATGAGTCAAGAAGTCCAGTGAATGAGACAATGTACAAAGGTATCATTGGATCATTGCTTTACTTAATTGCTAGTCCACCTAACATTGTTTTTAGTGTAAGAATGTGTGTAAGGTTCCAAGCAATGCCTAAGGAATCTCATTTAAAAGCAGCAAAAAGGATTCTTAGGTACTTGAAGAAAATATGGGACCTGATCCTATGCTATCCTGCAAGTGACACCTTTGAACTTGTAGGATATGCTGATGCTGACTATACAGGTTATCAAGTGGATAGAAAAAGCACATCAGGAATGGCTCACTTCTTAGGCTCATGTCTAGTTTCATGGAACCCTAAAAAGCAAAATTTAGTTGCCCTCTCAACTGTAGAAGCTGAATATGTAGTTGCTACTTCTTGTTCTGCACAACTGTTTTGGATCAAACAACAACTCAAGGATTTTGGTGTAATTATACACACAATTCCTTTGTTATGTGATAACACCAGTGCACTCAACATGACAAAAAATTTTGTTCATCACAAAAGGACTAAGTACAGTGATGTTAGACATCATTTCTTGAGGGATAATGTTGAAAAAGGAAATGTCATCATGAAATTTTACAAAACTGAATATCAGATTGTTAACATTTTCACTAAACCTTTAAGTAAAGAAATGTTTGAAAGGAACAGGTTGAAGTTGGGAATGTTGAATAATACTTAACCTTTTCTCTTTTGACTATAATTAGGGAGTTGGCATCCTAATTATTGATTTTTGCATAATTGTGATAAAACTCATTGCAGATTCATGCTCAAAAGGGGATTGATAAAAGTTAAATAAGAGAAAACAACTTCAGCATTCATAATTTTGCAGAAGGACCTGGTCCCTATCAAAGGTTAGCATTCTTAATATTGGGTACTTAATTTTCCCTTCAAAAACCACCAACTGACATGTCTCAACCTCCTCTTAATTCTCTGTGTCAGAACGAAGGGACATGCCTTTTCTGAAAAGGTACGAGACACGTCCCTTCAAATTAATATAAACCTTTCTTCTTCTTCTACACTCTTTCTTACTTTCCTTTTAATTTTCTCTCACACAAAAATTTCTTCTTCTTCCTTCTTCATCTGAATCGGTTTCTTCAAAAACAAAAAATGACATCTTTTTCTCCAAACAAAAATACTTCATTGCAAAGTTCCCTAAGATTACAGGACCTTAACGACCCTATGATTAGTTCCCCAAACGATGAGGTCTTACGGAACCCAGACGAACAAGTGCCTTCAATGGAGGATACTTCAAAAATAGGTGAGTCTTCTGTTCCCATTTCCACATTTGAAGAAAGCCTTAATAGGATGTCCCCTGATTCTCTGATAATTAGCTCTGTTCTTCAAGATATTCATCATCAAAATCCATCACTGCCTGAAAATAAAGAAACTAGTGAAAATGTGACTGTTGAAAATGTGTTAGGCATTTCTGAAAGTGTTGATGTTGGAGAATCTGAAAATGTGACTGATGTTGGGACAGGGGTAGGTAAAAATATGGAGGGTGTGGTTGAAAATGTAGAATATGAGGGTGTTGTTTTTGAAACTGTGGTTGTTGAAGGTAACGTAAATATTGTGACTAATGAAGGTGATGTAAATGTTGAGACTAGGGGTGAAGAGAATATTGAGAAATCTCATGAAGATGATGTGCCCATAGCCTTAGTTTGTAAGAACGGGAAAGAGAAGGTTACCCCCTCTTTTCAACAAAAAATGAAAAGAATAGTCACTTCCTCTAAAACGGACAAACCAAAGTCCACTTGAAGTTCATCTACGATACTCTTGCATGAAGCCTTAGTAGCCAACCAAGTGCAAACCTATCAAAATAAAAGGAAAAGGAAACACAAGGCTGTTGATAAAAGTATTCCAGAAGATGATGTGGTTAAATTATCCTCAAAAGAGAATGAAGGAGAGGAAGGTAAAATAGTTGAAAAAAAAAGGAAAAAAGGTTGTAAGGAAAAAGAAACAAGGTGTTGTAAAATCAAAAAGGCAAAAATTGGATAAAGGAAAGAAAGCAGAAACAGAATAAAAGAATGTTGATGAACCAGAAATGATTTTTGAGAACGTACCTGGTCCTTCTCATGAATTGTCCGGAGAAGAAAGACAAAGGATATCACGGACTCAAAAAGTTCTAAGTGGAAGGGTAATAGACCCAGATTTTGCTGATAGACCAGGTATGATTGATCTGGTCGATGTTGTGGATTTGTAGGGATGGACTCATTTATTTCTAGAGTGCCCTGCACCCACACTCTACGAGAAAGACGTAAGGGATTTTTACTGCAATTTATGGTTAAATAATTATGGTAGCATGGTCACAATGGTAAATGATCAAAATATTCATCTAACTGAATCAATTTTGGGAAAGATTCTAAAGAATAACATGGTAAGAATCAAAAGTGTGGCCAACTGTTCACCAACTCTAGAATTTATTACTGAAATTGTGAAACGGCATACTCCAAAAGACACAAATATGCCTAAGAAGTTCATGAAAAATACTTATCAAATAATGTTTGAGTTTGTCAACAAGGTTCTTCTACCAAGAAGTGAAAAGAAGACAATGGCTACTGCCTCAAACCTCTTCTTGATGGAAAAACTAAGTACATTGGAAGACATAAATCTAGCAGGAATCATGATTGAGCATATTAAAAAGATAGTGACCAAAAAGGATGGCAAACATGATATGGCTTATGGGTATTTGATTGGAAAGGTGTTGGAACATCCTAAAGTTCCTCTTGGTGTGGGAACTAAAGGAACCATCAAACAAGTATCATATCTACACACTCTTATTGAGTGCTAATGTTTGGAGGAAAGAGAAGGAAAAAATAGAAAATCTCAGACATCTGAACTGCTTGAAGTTCAAGAGCATCTCAACAAGAAATTATTGGTCTGTCTGAGATCATTCAGCAAAAAGATGTGGAGATTGCAAGGTTGAAGGCTGGTATAGGGCAGACTACTTATAATGCGGGACCTAGTACCTCACAAGAATTGGCAACTCTTCAGGCTGAGAATCTGAAAGAAGAAAATACAAAGCTGGTAGCACAAGTGTATGAACTGAAGGACAAACTAATCAAAAGTCATAAGAGTTCAGCTGCATCTGTAGCACTTCTTCTTCAAAACCTTACTCCCAAATGTTAATCCTTCATTTCCTTTGTTGGTAATTATTAAGACACTGATACATGACTGTTGAATGCTTATTTCACTCTATAGCATTATCTTTCCTTAATTAATGCTTGAGTTTTTTATCTTTATTATTCTAAAATCGTAATTTGATTTACTGTTATCCTTTTTAGATGATGTCAAAAGGGGAAAGAAATTTTGTATTTGCATGTATTAGTGTGATACTGATTTGGTTGTGGTGTTAATAGTGTGATACTTACTGGTGTGATACTGGTTTGGTTGTGGTGTTACTGGTGTGGTTGCTGGCAGTATGTTACTAGTTGCTGGTAGTGATAATATTGTTGATGTTGATTGTAGTTGTGTGAACGACTGTTGAATGTGTTATTAGTTGAGGTTGGTATATGTGAGCATTTGACAGTTGTGAAATTACATTGTGTGTTGTTGTATGTAAATTTTTTGATAGGTGGAAGCAACCTAATAGGGGGAACCTGATACAGTCTTAATTCTTCAAAATCATGAGTTTGTTATCATCAAAAAGGGAAAAATTATTAAGTTGAAGTTTTGATGAATTAACAAACTTCTCATGTAATGTGGTACCAGTCCCATATCAGAA
The DNA here is from genome assembly GCA_026153255.1 of Solanum medicagineum. Taxonomy (NCBI): domain Eukaryota; kingdom Viridiplantae; phylum Streptophyta; class Magnoliopsida; order Solanales; family Solanaceae; genus Solanum; species Solanum medicagineum. Next base: position 7,622,881 of record JAPFFP010000009.1, on the reverse strand, counting down.
ACTGAAAGACTGAAACCTTATCTAAATTAACACAACTTGCTTGTTACATTTTGTTGAAATTATCATATTTACATATGTCAAAAAGTATGTGTGGGGCAGATGTATATTAAAATAGTGTATTGAATATTATTTTAATATATCTTTAAAAAAGAAAAAAATATACTTTATGGGAAAAAGGAAAGTGTGTAAGCTTTTGTGTAAGCTTTTGTCTAAAGTATTCCTTATGTTTTCTTTATCCTTCCACTCTTGGAAAGAATTCTTATTCTAAGTTTAAAAGCAATACAGCAACATCTTTCTCTTACTAAAGAATGAAGAAGGCAAATGGAATGAAGGCTGTAAAGAAGAAGGCAAATGGAATGAAGGCTGTAAAGTATGGTGTACAGCAAGGTACACACGATAGAGGAGCTTCAAATATGGCTATATATTGAAGCATTTGAAGAATGAAAAATCATCCTGAAATTGAGTGAAAAAAAGTCTTAGTAAGAAGCAAGAAATCATCCTCAAGAATAACTTGTTCACTATATTATTTTTCTACTGTCATTGTTGTTCGGAGAATATTTCTTCAAAGTGTGATTTTTTCATTCTTCTATAAACCAATTCCTACTCTATAAAGGAACTTGGTGTTTTTGATCAAAACAAATCTTCTTGCATTCTGGGTCCTTAGCTAGGTTAGCTATGAAGAAAAGTCTAAACTAGTTTGGGAAAATTAGTTTAGTGGGCAGCAAGGGGCTGTTGCTTAGGATTACTAGAGGTTGTAATGATTTCTGCTCTTAGATGATAATGAAATTTTGTTGAAATCCTGAAGACAAATCATGATTTTTTACTCCTTTGAGCAAGGGATTTTCCACGTAAAAATCTTGTGCATTTTTACTTCTGTCCAGTTCATTACTGTGACGAGGGACTTGGTCCCTAGTTAGATTGGCAACATTCATTCTAACAACAAGTAATGTTGCTTAATTCCCAGCATTCACAAACCTCATTTGTATATGTTCATGAACTATTTGGGATAATTAATTTGATGAAATCTAAAAGATTGAGTGCTCTAAAAATTGTTATTTTTAAAAACTATTTTTGTGATTTTCTTAAAGATAACTCTCACAAAGTAAAAGCTATAGAAAAGGCACTGAAATAATTGATTTGATGAGCTTCTAAAATATGTAAATTTGTTGGATGTATATAGACTTTATAAATAAATTCATTGATGATTCATAGAATTCCAAGGCGGTGTCATAGAGTTAGAAATTATACAAATTGATTTTTCTTAATTTGAACTAATGCAACTGAAACTCTTTTCAAACGGTGTCCAAGAGTTTGAGTAAAAATATGAAAGGAGAAAAACTTGTGACGTAAAACCATTATATGAGACTAAACTGCTTTTTCTTCTTCATCTTTCATACTCGAGGATTTAAAGTCTAATTTAAATGTGGGAATCTAAAGTAAACGGGATCTTTCACAGATCCATCTTCAAACTTAAAAGGTTTGTATTCGAAAACTTTAAACTCGTATGTGTGGAAGTAATTTTGATGAGGCTAAATTTTGAAACTCCATAAATTTTGGCTATTAGTTGAATAAGAATTTTTTGCACTATTTTCTTATTAGTTTCTATATTTTCTTCATGAAAAAATTAAATAATATAGACCTAATGTGAAATTATTTATCTTTACCAGTCGATTTTCATAGACAAGCTGAGTTGTTGTTGTTCAGATGTAGAAGGTCCAGCATCGCATGGGACCCTAGAGGAGCTGTTTGTCAAAAAGCAAAGATGGGGAAGATCTAACAAGTGGAAAGCAGATAGTACTCACAAAGCCATACTCACAAGAAGAAGCACAATGAAGAGGATGAAAACAACCCAGAACTGTACATCGCCTCTAGGAGTGAAGAGAATCATTTGGAAATGTGTAGACGTTTTGGAAAGTCAGGGGGCATCTAGAAGCACCTATTTTGTAGGGTCTGAGAATAGTTTGGACTGGGCCAATTTTCGGGCCTCCGAACGCACAATGTGTCATTTCAAACACTTTTTCTGATTTGATAATAGAAGGGCCCTGTAGCCTCAAAGTTTAAATTAAAAAAAAAATTATTTATCCTTAATGGACTCAATCCAAACTATTTACTCCTAACTGAGCCATGACCTAAATTATTTACCTTCTTACCCTTACTTTCCTCTTTTCATTTCACTCTGACATCATGCTGACAATGTGCTGATGTCAATATGAATACTATGAAATAATTCTCTGTGATACATCGACAGTATATATAAGTCATACGAGTGTCATATAAAATGAGCTCAATTGTCTATGATACTCTGGCTGTATATTAATACCCAATTGGTATCATATAAGATTATGTTTTTTAATAAATAAATAAGAAACAAATTAAAAAAAAATATTAAACTCTAAATTAGTAAAAACTATATTCGTTGTGATACTCCATCGATATATTTATACCATCTCGGTTCGTATAGGACTAGAAAATTATTTAAGTTATATATTTATTTGTTTAACTCTAAATTAACAGAAAATATATTCTTTGTGATACTCTATCAATATATTGATACCATATCATATCATATAAGACTGAGCTTAATTATCTGTGATACCCTATTGGTATATCATACAAGTTAGATGCTAACATCAACATAGCACAGAGGCATAAAATGTAAGGAATATATAAATATAAATAGTTTGCGGGCATAAGCTTAATTTTTCCTTTCTTCTTCATCTCCTTTTCCTTTTTTACTACAATTTGTTACTTTTTAGTTTATTATCTTTAAAAATAACCTTTCTAAATCTCCAACAAGATAATAATAAAATTTCCATACATTGTATTCTTTCTCATACTTCACTTAAATTCAATGCATAATTGCGTATAATGTTGTTATAATATTTGAATCAAGATAACTGTTATTTGTGCACCTGGCCCCGTGAAATTTGAACCACCCTGCTCAGGCCCATTAAACATGAAATCCAAATCCTCAGTCTAAATTCCTCTTCTCATACTATTTCACTACAATTTTGATCAATTGAGCGTCTCTCTGTGTGTGTGTTTCAGTCGGAGAAGAGAAATGGAGGAGAAACTCAGCTGCGATGGCGGCCACGAATTCAAGCTGCTGCTCTCATGTCCTTCTGGTGTATCTCCTTCACAGGTTACTTTACCTTACCTTATTGATATCTGTTTTTAATTCACTGTATGGTCGTTTTTTGTGATCTGAATTTGTTCTTTTGGTATAAGGTGTCAGTTGTTTTCGATGAAGCATACGATAGGACTCCCCATCCCGATCCTACTTTGGAGCAGTCCATTTCTGAGGTTGTGTTACGATTCTCCTTCTTTTGCCACATCTTTTCATGTCTCTGCATTCATCTGGCTAGCATTTGCACTATTATTAACTTTTACCAAGTATTTTATCCTAGATTCATCAGTTGAAAATACTTATTTTGTTGCAAAATGAAGGAATGAGGGGATTCGGAGGAGCAAGACGTCAACATGTCTAATTTTTAGTATAGATTAGTATTTGAACTCCATCAATTACTTAATTAAGGCTTTTCACTAGAAAGGTATGGAAAATTTGCTAGCCTTTTTACTAGTTGTAATCTAAAACTAGGGAGATAACAAAGTCCAAAAATTGTTCAGTGCTAATGTTAAGGAAACATTTAGCTTTGAGAGAGCGTTTTGGAGTTCAGATTCCATCAGAACATCTTCAATTTCCTTCATTCAATAAACAACGGCAGGGATCATCAACCAAATTTTCTTGATGACCTTGTCAACTCTCCATAGCCTCCAACTTATGTATGCCTCTCTAGTATGCTGTGGCATGAATCACATGAAGCATAAAATACAATTCGACATGTTCCATAGGTCAGTGGCTACTGGCAATGCAGGAATAAGTGGCTGACAGTCTCTAGGTTTTCCTTGCACAGATGATATTTGTTGCCAAGCTGAAAGCCTCTTCTATTGAGATTATCATTCGTTAGGCTTCCTTCATTAAGGGCAATCCAGTTGAAGCATATGATCTTAGTAGGTAGTTTGGGCTTCCGTATTAGTTTCCAAGGCCAAGAGTCAATTTCCTAATTCTCAGTACAGATCTGTTTGTAGCATTCTTTCACTGTGAAAATTTTCTTCTTTCCTCAAGTAAGTTGTCAGGTAGGTACTCATCAATGGTGTATCTCTCCATTGTGACTAGCATATCCATCAAACTTTCCACTTCCCAATCTTGTATAAACCTTCTAAGGTTCACATCCCAATTATTGCCACTTCTGCTCTGGGCAATGGAAGAGTTCTTATCTAGGGTAATTTGGAATTGGATTGGGTATTCATCCAAGTGGACTTTATCTAATAATACTGCTTATTTGAAGGAGCATGAGGTTAATGCCGATTATCAATATGAAATTGTACAATGGTTCCTTGTCTTTTTCGAGTTAAAATTAGACGACAATCTTTTAACATAAGATGTGTAGGAAACATTTGAAAAAGTCATAGTCAAGAAAAAATGTTTTGAATTCCAAATAGTAATGGTTTCATTACAAGAAGAAACAGAAGCATACTTCACCAATGACACTACACATTTTCGCTGATTGTAGGAATCATGCTTGATTGAGAGCCCAGATATCAAAATCCAGTTTTCTCCTTAATAGTCTGTATGATCAAAAGCTATATTATCACTTCTACTAGTACCAAAATTTGTTCTGAATCATTTGATTGGTGTAAGGTTTTTTAGATATGGGATGCAAGAGTTCAACAAAGTTCATCACTTCACAATGGAACAAAGTTCAGGGTATGCTGCTGCACTCTTTTGTCATTGCATCTGTTCTATTTTTAATTCTGAATGGTGGAGAGTCTGTCTATTATCTGTTCAATCCAGAATTTGGATAGTGTTTGTCACTCACATTTATGACCACAGTTGGAACCCACTTATAAGAGAGTTTACCTAGTCATTTCTCATTTATCAGATTCACCCAATAGGCTGCATATCCTTGATTTATTCCTTCTAAATTTTTCTTGATTTTACAGTATGGTGGGTGCAACTTCAATGTAGGGAATGATCCCAAGCAACAACCTCACGTTTCCCTTCATCTTGGTCTGACAGATTATAGGTTCTTCTCTATCTTTCCCCTTCTTTCCTGCCGTCCATTGTCATTTCATTTAAGAATGTGTCTTTCCATTTGATGTGTATGTGATGGAAAACTATAATGATTACTCCGCGCGGCACAATTTGGAGAAGCTAATTTGCTGTCCGAATCTTATTTCCAGAACTTCTGAACCCTGAATCATTCAATGTGATTTCTTCTGTAGAGTACCCTCTTTCTTGTAGTTGGGAGTTGTTAGAAAAGGAATAAGAATAATATCTACAATCCTACTTAGGATAGGATTAGGAATAGTAATAGTATATAGAATCCTACTTAGAAAAGGATTGTATTATAGTATCCTAGTTGGAAAAGGAGTCTAATATAGTATTTATAAATAGGGTCTCAATTTAATAATGTAGACAACAATTCAATAATGTATTTTTCCCATCATATTTCTCACATGGTATCAAAGTTGTGGGCAGCTATGACCCATATATGCCGCCCGTGGCCAATGATTATGTTAGCAAAAAAAAGATTAGGTCATTGTGCATCAATTTTCGGTGACTTTCTAGGGTTGTTTTGTGTCAACCCACATCTGTCAAGTGTTTGTGTAGCATTGTGCCATCATTCTAGTGACTATTTTTTTATATCTAATTTGTGTAGCATATCATCTTTTCGGTGATTACTTTTTCATATTTATCATGTGTAGAACCGTGCTATCTTTCCAGTGACTACTTTATCATATTCGATTCGTGTAGCACCGTGCATCTTTCCGGACTACTTCTCATATTCAATTTGTGTAGCACCGTGAACTTTTCGAACTACTTCTCATATCTGAGTTGCATAGCACTGTGTCTTTTTGGTGACTCAGATTTGATTTGCGTAGTTCCATTTGTCTTTTCGGTGACTCATTAAATCTAATTTGCGTAGGGTCATACTATCATTCCGACCCTTATCCATACAATTTCTCTCTTGCAGTAGGGTCATCTCGTCAATATGATCCTACCTATATAACTTCTATTTTCTAGTAGGGTCGTGTCATCATTCCGACCTACCCATATAATTCTCTTCTCAGTAGGGTCGTGTCATCATTCAGACCCTATCCATATAATTTTATTTCTCGAATTGTGACCACCTTCAGCCATCATATCTGATAATCCAATGTATGACTTTTTTTTATCAATTGGACATTAGAATGTCCTTTTATGATGGTCTCAAGGAAGAAGTTTATATAGAGCAACCACCTGGTTTTGTTGCTCGGGGGAGTCAGGTAGACTTGTATGTCAATTGTGTAGGTTACTATCTGATCTAAAACAGTCTTCTCAACCTTGGTTTGGAAAGTTCAACACTGTACTTCAGGAATTTACCACTCTGTGTTTTATTAACATTATGTGTCAAATTCAGTATTTCATGGGAAGACTAAACACATTGAGATTGACTATCAATTTTGTGAAGTCGGGTTATCAATTTGCAGATATCTTATTAAGCTCTTGATTGGTCATCGTATTAATTACATTTGTAACAAGCTAGGTACATATGACTTGTATGCACCAGCTTGAGGGGGAGTGTTAGAAAAAGGAATAGGATTAAGAATAATATCTACAATTCTACTTAGAATAGGATTAGGAATAGTAATAGTATATGGAATCCTACTTAGAAAAGAATTGTATTATAGTATCCTAGTTAACAAAGGAGTCTAATATAGTATCTATAAATAGAGTTTCAATGTAATAATGTAGACAACAATTCAATTATATATTTTTCCCCATATTTCTCGCAGGAAATCTATTGATTACACCAAGCTGTGCATTGAACCCTCCCCTGCACATTTTTTTAGGTTTTCGACATTTTTGGTTAACATCTGCAGTAAGTATTGCTGACATCACTGGTAATTTTTAAAAAAAAACGTATTGCAGAATGAAGATGTTGATAGTGGTGACAACAAATTATTAACACTCTGGAATCCCAAATCATAACTATTTCTCCTTACTAGAAAGTATCTGCTTAACTTTCAGTGTTGTTGTGGAAACTTCAAGTTTTTGTTTTTTACTGATTCTTCTTTATGCGGTTGAGGCACTGCTTTTGCAAGGGCTACCATCTACTATAAAATGAAGAATTACATCTTTGATGTTGTATGCTCCCTGTCTTGAAAATCTTTGTTTACTTTCTGAAGTAATTTTTCCATTTTCTTAATCGCACTTAACAGGTCAAAAACGGGAGTTTGATATCACAACTGTAAATGTTTTGCCAATTTGTTTTCATGCATATAACCTTCCATGCTTTTTTACTGATTTATCATCTTCCCTGGTTTCAATTGTGTATTTGCTCATCAATAGCTTTATGAGACATCTTCCAAACACTGTTTATGTTCTATATTTGTGTTGTTAAAATCTTGGGGCGAAAACCAAGAAAATGTAAATGCCTGCCATGTGCTGTCTACACTTAATTTGTATCCATGCATCTTCCTGTAAAGAAGAAGAGCAAAAATAGAAAATAGAATGACATTCTAACATTTGAACGTTTCTACTCAGGACATTTGTGGGAACAAATTTAAGTCCTACATGGGAAAGATTTCTTGTTCCATCAGAAGGTAAAGCTTCCATGATATACAATTGGTTGTCGTTCTTCCTTCTTACTGATGGAACTGATTGTACTTGTACCTTGTATATCTCCAATGTAACTGCTATATTGACGTAATATCAATAATGCGGAAATAGTAAGAGACTCTAAATTCTAAGAACAAGAAATAAAGGATAGAAGATAGGCACAAGTAAGGAAGTAACTGACAACAGTGAATATATGAAAACCACTACCTTCAATTAAGAATCCAAGAACAAGCACCAAATCCATAAGATAACCCTCAAGAGGCAAAGAAATCTTCAACAAGCAATCCCACCAACATTGTTTAGCAACATAGGCCATAGTCTCACTCTTGCAAGAGTTTCACTCTTCCAATTCTTATAATCTCAAAATAATCTTAAGTCTAAATGAGCTATTCTCCTCCATCTATAGTCCAGGCTAGTTATTACATAACTGCCCAAAAGTGACACTCAAATAATTACAAAAACAGCCCGAAATGGACTGCCCATGTAGCATGTGACGTAGCTTGCGGAGTCACATCTCCTTCTTGCAGTCGTATCCATTTCCACAACTCTAAACACTGAGCCTTGAAGTTTTAGGCTAAATGTGACTCGAATTGCCTTCGCAATCTCTGCCTTGCAGTCATATCAAGCTTAGAATCTCTCATCACAAGTGCCCTTCTACCTGCTCCAAGCATTCCTCCAAGTGGAGTCTTGTACTTCCATTTTTGCAGGTTTTTGAGCTTCAGGCCTTCATTTCAAGCTCCCTCCAAGTATCTGACGTAGCGACTTGATGTGAAGTTCTTGAATCCCTTAGCTTGGCTTGGTGTGTATTCATCATATATGACACTGCAATATGACCACAATCTTTTCTTATTTATTTTTTGGTTCCCTCTTCTATTCTTTTTAAAACATTCCAACATATGATATGCAGCTAATTTGATGCCTTAAGAATTCTAAGCGGGTGTTTGGATTGACTTATTATTTTACTTTTGGTTTTTAAGCACTTTTAAAGTTTTGGAAGTGTTTGGGTAACACAAAGAAGTGCTTTTAAGCACGTTTAAAGCTGAAAAAGTACAAAAAAAAGGCCAAAAGTCAAAAGCCAAAAGTTGGGGGTTCTCAACTTATGGCTTTTGGCTTTTAACTTATAAGTCACTTAAAATAAGCCAATCGAAACACCCCCTAAAAAGGATATAAGTTTCTTATGTGATCCAAAACGGCATATACATTTCAGAGAACAGGCAATTCGAGTGTTTGAAAATAGACGAATATGATTCTGACTGATACTCCAGGTCGCAAACCTATTTTTCATTTGTAGTAAGAGATTTCATTGGTTTTCTACAGATGATTGTATACAGTGTCAGCACACATCAAGTCCTCTAGGCAATGGTGCAGTTGTGGAGACTTCAGACAGAAGAATACTTGTGCTTCAGAGAAGTAATAATGTTGGAGAATTCCCAGGATATTTTGTTTTTCCTGGAGGCCATCCAGAGGTATCTCACCTCATGTTGTAAGGACACCTTTGATTGGTAATGAGTTTTTGATAGGTATAAGCTTTCACAACTCAAAAGAGAAGAAGAAAAATGGTTATAACTTAATAAGCTACTTGTAACACTTTCATGTTAAAAATAACATCTGGACTGTGGTAGCAAAAAACAATTGCCATATTTCTGTTTGGAAAAGGTATATGTGTTTCATCATTTTGACCTTTTAATTAGAAAAGTGGTTTTAAGTTGGGTAACTTGTCATCTGTTTATCTTTATTTTCACCTGGTTTCATTATTTTCACCTGCTTTGAAGGAAACCAGCAAACTTGTGCGTTATAGAGTTGTTTAATTAGAAGATCAGCTAAGGGATTTTGATGTGTGACTGCTTTCATGCAAATCACTGTTGTTTCATGATAAGATTGTGCTGTGAATTTTTTGTTTACCACTGCCCGAATATGTTGAGGTAATAAGCAATGTATGTCATGATTATATTTTATGCTTTTAACAGCCCCAAGAAGTCGGAATAATCTCCCATGAAGGCTTCCAAGAGCTGAATCAATGTCACATGATTAACAGCAAAGTTTCACAGGAAATGTTTGACAGCATTGTCCGTGAAGTTGTTGAAGAAATTGGAGCTCCTGCAGATTCCCTTGTAAGTGGTGATTTTTGTTACTCTAATCGCCATCTTTCTTTCTATCATGTATAACCTTTCCAATTTGGAATAGGAAATAAAAACACTAAATTCCGTGAAAGGATAGAGTTATCAACTCTTTTTTAAACTTTCCACTTCACACTGCCCTGTATAAGTATATAATTCCTAATACTTAGAATGTTTAGGTAGCAGACTTGTGAAATGGGTCAAGTTTGTAATCTGGAAGGAAAAGACAAGGACCTTGATGAGTGACAGCACATACTGGATAAATGTAATGTCTCAACAGCCTTGTATCAGGGTTCAGCCTGTTTATCACTCTGGGTTTTATACAAAAATAGCACAATCACGTCGAATCTTGTGAATTATCATGTTTGTTTTGTGTCAATTTGTCATATACAAATCTTTAAATGGTCATGTATTTCAAGTAATGCATAGTTTTGTGGTCCAACTATGATCATGTATTATGATCGTGTGTTTCAAGCAGCACATATTTCTTATTTCTCACTTTATTTGTCAGTAAGAGCTAAGATCTACCTCAAAACTGTAATCAAATAATTATCCGTCATTATAAATATGGTCTTTTCATCTGTGATGGACATATTTAGGAACTTTGATATTTAACTTATTAACTAATTACTTAGTAAAGGAGGAAATCATTTAAGCATTGCATTTTGCTATCTAAAGGTTATCTTTGACAAATGTATTATAGCATAATATGTACTTATGTAGGACACATTGGTTGTCAGCTGCAAAATAAAGTTTTATTCATAATATGATCATCCCTAGACTGGTGAATTATTTATGAATATGACTCTCTGCAACTCTACAGGGGACTTTTTTTTTGTGCTCACTCATATTGTCATGCATCGTATTAAGCTTCATATATTGTAGAAGGCATCTAACTCTTGTTCTTTATCTTTGATGTTATACTCAGTCCAGCCCCATTTTTATTGGTATATCCCGAAGAGTTCTGAATGTTAGACCAACTGCTTTTTTCTTCATCAAGTGCAATCTTCAGTCAGATGAAATTCAACAATTGTATTCTAATGCACAGGATGGCTTCGAGTCAACTCAGCTTTATGCTGTTTCGATGGTTAGTTTTACAAATTGTTAAAATAGTTCTCTTAACTAGTCTTATCTCTTAATTTTAGCTTAACTTCTGTATGGAAGCACTTTTACTGAGCTCCGTGGAGCTTAGTCTTGTGGGAGTCTCATGCCGAGGGGAAAGGAGCATCTAGGCATGTGAGTGTTCTGCAAAGGCAGGAACTATCTAGTTAAAGTTGTAGCCAATTGGAGCTTGTAGGTTAAATATGGAGTCTGGACTTATTACTTAATTTTGGAATATCTGTTCTCTTTCAGATTCCTTCTGGAAATTTTTAGCATCAGTGTCATCTTCGCAATCATACAGAACTCATATCGCTTATAAGAATATTCTCAAAATGTCTGATTCATCCCAATTTTGTTGGGATTTTATTTTTAGTTTCTCGAGAATAGAAATACATTATTTGTAACATGTAGTTTATTTCTGAGTTAGTGTTATGAATGTTTGAAATCAGGAAAAAATCGTACGGTCTAAAAGACACATTATGATTTTTATAATTAATAATTGAGTTCTGTCTAAATTTTACACTTTTGGTTAATATGAGTTGCATGATATATCTATATAACACTAGGTCACTAGCTGCTGTAAGAGTAACAGAAAGTCATAATTGCAAATCTATCCATTGGTTCTGCCTTGCAGCTTCACATCAGTGATGTTTGATTATGGGGTTTTCTTATTCGAAGCATCACTGAAACCCTTAAAGTGGATGAGATCCTTCTAGCCAAATAATCGTAGATCTTTTGAGCATGAAATTGCATAAAATGAACCTTAGAGGAATTTCCTTTCTGTTCCATCTGTAACCATTTTAGCAGCTTAAGCAAACATTCTATTTGTCATGCGAAGATTCAGTTTGAATATTTTAATACTTTACTGCGTCTGTTTTATGTTTTGAGTTATGTTCTTTCTCGCATTCTTACTCCAAAATCTGTTGGGCATCACGGACATCACCATCTCAACTCTCAAGACTGCTGATTGTCAGTGCATTTTGATTTCGGGCAATGATCTTTTGTTGACAGACTTATTGCTAACAATTGTAGAAGAGAGTTTTGCTTCGTTTACAAAAGAAGAGCTCATATTACTTTAAACCTTTCGTTCTGTTTTGTCCGAGCCATCACTTTTTATCTCTGGCTTAATTTCCTCCTTTTTTTTTCTTTGGTCAGAGTGATTTAGAGAATATGGCTTCTAAAATGCCTGGTTGTCACAGGGGAGGCTATGCACTCTACAAATTAATGGTACAAGGCACGAGTGATAGCTAATCACATCGTTTGCTGAATGAGGATTTTGTCGCCTCTGACCCTCTTGTCTGCCTGATTTATACATGTTTGTCTCGCAGTCCTTAATGTGCTATTTCATTGATGATCAAAAGAAAGTTCCCCATGGATATATAACTGAGCTAACACACGCAGATTATGCAGTTTAGTCATATGGAATGACAAGCAAGCACATTTGTCTTTGCTTCTTTGCTTTGTATTGAGCTGTAGTAGTTTGTTTTATCAGTAGATTTATTCGAATATTTGCTGCTCGTATCTCTGTACAACTTTATGTACTAAAGAAATAGAAAACTTTGGTAAATTATGTGGTATATATCAAGATCTTGGAATATACACCACATTAACCTATTCAAATAATTTTCTTAGTTTCCAAATGTCTTTACAAGTAGTCTCTATCTCCCACGAAACTATAGTTCTTTGTTCCATATCCATCACATTCTTTGCATTTGATTAGAGTTGCGTCTTTTCTTAGCACTTTCCAACTCCATACAAATTGTAATTGCCTTAGCAGTGATAACTTTTTTAATATATTGATAGTTTGAGGTACCAAAGGCTTGAAGTAGGTTGTCACAACTAACCATAGTTGCCACACCAAATCTTGTCATCTTCTCCTTGTGTACACTAGCATATGCGAACAAAATAATATCATCTTGTGCCACAATTATATTTCTATTCATTTTTACGTGTAGATATAACGATTGCAGAAAGCATAGGAAACAAATTGTTTTTATATTCATAAAAATAAAAAAGAACTTTGTCTACAATATCATTGCGTTCTGAGATTTCCCCATTGAAACTCTCTGAATTTCTTGCCTTCCAAATTTGCCACACAATAGAGATGATTTTATAAGCTCAATAGAATCAGAATATTATTCAACACTAATACTAGTCTCTAAACTAAGCTAATTATTGAAGTAAATTTTTCAGAGTAATTGAGTATTAGAACTACCTAAAAAGTATGTGATCATTAGTTTCTAGACCACAACTCCTACACACTTCATGAATGTGTACATTATACAATATGTATCACCACAGCGGATTTTTTTAAAAAAAAAACTATAATATTTATTTGACTAGATAAAAGCCAACTTGAAGAAAACAATTCAAAAGTTCTATTCGTTTTAGTTTTGCTTCAGTATTGATAAAAAGTTTAACCAAAAAAAAAAATCATCAAACAATAAAGAAGGAAGTAAGTTAGTTTTCACAAAATTTGGAATCTTGGTGGCATCGGTTTCAGAAAGGGTGAAAGAAAAGAGAGTTGTTCAGATGGTAAACATTTTTAGCTCATAGACGAAGGCATATTAGGTGAAGGTCGGTCTGTTATTCATAAATTATGTAACGTTCAAATGTTAAATATTAGCTATTTATTACACACCCTTAACATAATTGAGGAGAAAATTTGTGCACTCTTTGCCAAAAGGTTTTTTTTTTTCATTTTTTCTTTCAATAAAAACACCATTAAGGTTACTTTTTAAGGTTATTTTTTATTTAAAAAAAAAAAAACTGAAAAACTCATGCACCTTTCCAAATATTTCATGTCTTTCTATTTTTGGTATGATATGTCTCAAAAAATTACAGCACAGATATCTGTGTGTGGTTCTGGTAATATGGCTAGTTAAAATTTTCACTAACCAAAGAAAGTAGTTTTTTCTTCTCTTTCATCTCAAATTATTAAAACAAATAATAATTAAAATAAAACAAATAATATTCTAAATGTGATTTTCAATATTCAAATCATCACCACCAACTTTAAAAAAGATGTTCCATTCTTTTGGTTCTTTTTTTTTTTCTCTTTTTGTTCAAGAACACAGGGTGGTGATTCTAATTTTATTTGTTGAATGCATGTCCCTTTTTAGAAGCCTTTCTTCCATTTGTCAAAACAAATATACAGGGGTGGTTTAATTTTCATCATAAAAAAGTTTTCTTTTGGTGGAGTATCAAGAAAATTATAGAAAAGGTGGAAGTTTCTTCATTTCCAGGTAAGAAAAAAATCCCATTTGTTTGCTTTGTCTTAATTTGCAACCTTTGATGGTGTAATGCACTTAAGGAATTAAAATAAGACAATAGACATAAGCTACGTGGTACTTATTGGTGATGGGAGGTGGCAGGTATCTCGTAGAATTAGTTAAGGTGTGCCGAAAGCTGGTCCGAAATGATAAAAGTAAAAAAGAAAAGACTTCTTTGTTTAATGCTGGCTAGCTAGTGTATTGGAATTCATGAATTAAAGATTGAATATTGATAATGGAAGCCTTCTCTTCATTTGGAAAAAAAAATATTTTAAAGATTTTGTTGTTGTTGTGTTGCCAGGCCATTGATAATTTGAGTGAAATTCAAGATTTGGGAATCCAAGAATGTGTGATTATAGAATAAAGTTTGTTTCTTGAAAAGTTTACAAGAGTTTAAAAATATGATTTGTTGATTTGAGGGAAGGAAAAAAGAAGCATATTGGGATTTTTTTGGGCACTTTTAATAGAATGGAGATATCAGCAGCTCAGCCAACTACTCCCCGGAAAAAGATGACGAAACAATTAACAGGGAAACGCGACGATAGTGCCTTGCATTCGGCAGCTAGAGCTGGAAATCTTGTTGCAATTAAAAAAACCTTCGAGGAAACGAACGAGGAAGAATTGGCAGAGTTATTGATAAAACAAAATTCAGCTGGAGAGACCCCTTTATATGTTGCTGCTGAATATGGTTACTATGAGGTGGTTGGGGAAATGATCATGTACTATGATCTCGTTGCAGCCGGAATCAAAGCGAGGAACGGGTTTGATTCATTGCATATTGCTGCCAAACAAGGAGATTTAGGTAAGTTGTCGATGTTCCATCAGAGGCTTATCTAGGATTTAAACTTGACGGGTTAAACTTCTTATGTTATTCACACTAAATTCATTGTTATTTTGAATTTACCTGATATTTCTTGAAATTTTAGCGGTTTTCTGTTCCATGTATCCACCTCTAGCTAGCATCATTTTAGCCTTTTCCTATTTTTTGATGTCTAAAAAGCGTAGTCCACTGCACTAAGCTTCAGTTATGTGCATGGTACATGGAAGGACCGGATTTACAAGGATCTATTATAGACAGACTTAAACTGCATTTCTGCAAGAAGCTGATTCTACGGCTAGAACCCGTGACATTGTGGTCGCATGGAGGCATCTTTAACGGTTCTGATGTCTAGCTTATGAAACTTTTGATGAACTAGCTTGTTCATTTTTGGTAGTGTTGCAGATGTGGTGAAGGTATTGATGGAAGCACATCCCGAACTCGCGATGACTGTTGATGTAGTAAATACAACAGCCCTGCATACTGCAGCGAACCAAGGGCATATAGAGATGGTGAATTATCTCTTGGAGCAACAGAGCAGTTTGGCCACTATAGCCAAAAGTAATGGGAAAACAGCATTACATTCTTCTGCAAGAAATGGACATTTGCAGGTTTTGAAAGCACTTTTGAGTAACGAGCCAGGGATTGCAACACGGATGGATAACAAGGGACAGACTGCACTTCACATGGCTGTCAAAGGACAAAATCTCGAGGTTGTAGAGGAGCTCATTAAAGCTGATCCTCTATTAGTTAACATGGTCGACAATAAGGGGAACACACCGTTGCATATAGCATCTCGTAAAGGCAGGGCTGAGGTATGTGAGCTCATTGATGTCTTCGTTGCACTTGAACAAATTACTTCATATATGAGCCAAATTGTTGATAGTATAAATGAAGAATTTTCTATCACAGTAGAAATGACTCATTTTGAGCTTATGCAGGTTGTTAAATTGCTGCTCTCACAGAAGGAAACAGACGTGAAAGTTATCAACAGGTCACACGAGACAGCTCTTGACACTGCTCAGAAAATGTCACATGCTGAAACCGTAGCCATCCTGCAGGAATACGGGGTTCAGAGTGCCAAAGTCACAAAGCCGCAGGCAATGAATCCAGCTAGAGAGTTGAAGCAAACTGTTAGTGATATTAAGCATGAGGTGCACGATCAGATAAAACACACAAAACAAACAAGAAGACGCTTACAACACATAGCCAAGCGTCTGCACAAGATGCACCGTGAAGGCCTTAACAACGCGATCAACTCAACCACAGTTGTAGCTGTACTCATTGCCACAATTGCCTTTACAGGAATATTTCAAGTGCCAGGACAATACTATATGGATCCGGGAAAACTCCCAGAGGGTCATAAAATTGGAGAAGCAAACATATCAGACCACCCTGGTTTCCTCGTGTTCTTTGTCTTTGACTCACTCGCGTTATTCATCTCTCTAGCAGTTGTGGTTGTCCAGACAACAGTCGTGGTAATAGAGCAAAAAGCAAAGAAGCAGTTGATGGCAATCATAAACAAGCTAATGTGGATAGCATGTGTGTTTGTATCAGTCGCATACTTGGCTCTATCATATGTAGTCGTTGGCACGCGTTATAGGCTGATGGCCGTTATTGTAACAATTCTCGGAGCAACAATAATGGCTTCAACAATCGGAGTAATGTTATATTGGGTCATTAAACATCGGATCGAGGCATCCAACAAAAAGCTCATGAGAAAGAACTCTCTGGCTAGTAAGTCTATGGATTTGTCTGATTCAGTCCACTCTGATGACACCAATGAATTCAAAATATATGCATTATAAAATATTGTAACCTTTTCTTTTTCTCCTTCTTCAAGTAAGGGGGGATTTGAAATTTGTTTTTGGTGGAAAATTTTGAGAATAGTGCTGTGTTAACACTTTTTATGGCTCAAACCTCCAACTTACTAAATGGCGATACGAATGTGAGTTTTTACAAGTTTCTAGTGTTATCTTAGCCAATAGATAAAAACTTGTATAGAGAAGGATTTTCCGCGGGCAGCAGTTGTTCATCGACACCAAACACCATTACTTTCTAGTAGAGAATGGAGCGTACATAAGAATGATGATGATAGTAGATGTAGCAAGAGTCAATTGTGACTCCTATGTAATTTATATGATTCTTTTTTTATTTCTATTTTCAGATGTTTTAAATTTTTTGATATTATTATTTTTATGTAACTATTGTAACTCTGAAGAAATTATGCTTTCAACTAATAAATTGAATTATAAACTGATGTAATATTTTCTAATGTGCAGTCTTTAAGTTGCTTTCTAATATACACAATCAGAATACCATTTTAAACTTCATACAAAGTACGAAAGAGTTTCAAGCGAAAAATTCCAAATATGTCCTTAAACTTTGTGAATGATTCAATTTTACTGTCCACCCATAATTTAGGTAAATATGCCCCTCCTCTTACGATATCAATCCAACTATGTCACCTTAAAGAAGAAGGTGGTTATTTTGGAATACTCTGCTAAATTAGCTATTAATAAATTTTAAAAGAATAAATAAAATAATTAAACTTAGTAAAAAATGAATTTGATTGAGTCTTGACCTGTCCAAATTTGACTCGATCCCGTCGAATTGTCACCCCAAAAGTGTGTGTGAGACGTTTCTTCTACTTGGGCTATCGGAACAGCTATATTCCACACTACATGGCCTGCGAAAACAATTATTGGCACTTACATTCTTAAAATTATGTTTTATCTCATAACAAATAACTTTCCTAGGGTGTAAGTTTGTATTTTCATGTCATAATATCCCATTGCATGACTTAAGAACTTACGTCCAATAAGCATAAGTTCGATTACTAAAGGGCATGTTGTGGTATTTCTTCCTATTCCATTTTCATCTTTCTCGTTTATTGAATATGTTGATCTTAGCATGAACCAGCTCTCTGGTATCATCCCCTTTGCAATAGGAAACCTCACTAATCTTGTATATCTTGACTTGTCATCTAATCGGTTTTCCGGCAAAATCCCACCTCAAATCGGCTCACTATCGAAGATTTAGAACCTCTCATCATAGACAACCATTTAAATGGTTTCATTCCTATTGACATAGGGAAGATGAAGTCACTTAAGGTTTTAGTCTGACAGAGGAACAATCTTTTTGGTCCAATTCCAATAACTCTAGGTAACTTAACAGATCTCGAAAGTTTGCACCTTTATTCCAACCAACTTTCTGCCTTTCTAATCCTATTCCTAGTGAATTGGGCAATCTGAACAACTTCAATGATCTGGAGCTATGCGATAATCAACTTAGCGGTTCAATTCCAATTACTCTAGGTGACTTACAACAACAACATTACCCCAATGCCTCAAAGGCTCCCGCCCATTGCGGGGTAAGGGGGGTCGGATGTACGCAGCCTG
>JAPFFP010000009.1:7531768-7544705 GCA_026153255.1 Solanum medicagineum | reverse complement strand
CACAAATGATTGTCAATGTCAACTTAAGTTTGTACATTAATTTATACAACTTTTTAACAATCTTATTCCAAAATGACCCAAGTATATGCTCTCTTACTTTTCAATTCTAAGTTCTGTTTAAGTCAAAGATGTAACAATTCAAATTCGCTAGTGATATTAACCATTTTGGGTCAAGATTCGCATGGCTTTAACATGCTTTCTTCTTTATTTTGTCGATGTGGTATTTCTCATCTTAAGATGGATTGGTACATACACCCCTCTATAGACCAGCATCCGCGATGAAGTTTGGCCCTCCAAACAAGAATAAGTTCCTCTCTTCTCCATTTCGTGGCTATTAGAATAGATCTGTTTTGACTTTCCTATTCTATAGATCTTCTCTGAAGAACTGAATGGATTGAACTGACCCATAATCTGTCTCTTTCACCTTTGAGTTAGACCATAGGCGTGACTCTCTTTCGCCTAGGCAGAGAGGAGGGAATGTAATACGATACTTATTCAAGCGTCTTGGACAGAAGGGAGAGGACGAAGACATAGTTTCCTCCTAGCTAGCACTGAGGTTTGCCCCGTTTCACCGGAATTGCCTAAACTCAGTTGAACTCTGACCCACATCGACAAGATTGACACTGCAGTGACTCTGATACCACGGTCCAACCCGCTAGTGATATTATTCGTTTTGAATTTAGGCCCGCATGACTTTAAAACGTTTCAATAATAGTTAAAATTTGTTTACTTATATATGCAATATCTCTTTTATTTTTTGCCAATGTGAGATTTCTAATCTTAAGATAGATTGTTACAGAGGATCTATAAGAAGTAGTTTCTTTTATTTCTATGAAGCAGAAGTAAGAATATACTGAATCTGTTTAATAGTATTTCAAAACTCTAATTTTCCTATTACGACTAATTATTCATCATATGTTTAACTATTTTTATAATAAATAAAAAAGTGACTAGCTTAATTAATTCACTTTGGCATTTTTTTAAAATGCACTATTTACAACTTGAAGCAATGATCTTATGAGCTGTATTCCAGAGACTTCTTTGTTTGTACGATTGTACCAAATATACCTTCTCTTTTTTAATTTTTCATAGAGGACAATATTCATTTCGAATTTCAATAAATTATTCATTTGTCTTGTGCTTGTTTCAGTATCTGTATGATCTAGATGTACTACGGACCCCATCCCCTAGATGATATATATAATAATTGAGTAGCTCAATTATTCAGATTTTACCAACTTTACAATATACTATTAGTAGTATAGTTGAAATTTTCTAATGTAGGTGTATTTTCAATTCTTTCGCTGTAAAACTCAAGGTCATACATTCGCCTAATTCTATCAATCCATTAGCGTGATACTCTAATTTGTGACTTCTACTTCTTTCTATTTAAGGTTATGTCCTTGATCTCATCGAGGACATGACCTTAGAAATGAGTGGAGGTCGCGAAATAGAGTAGCACACTAATGGGTTGGTAGGGTTAGGTGAATGTTTGGCCTTGGGATTTAGTAGGGTAGCCGGAATACTTGTGTTTATATCATGTTTGTCATTATCTGTCGTATGTGTGCAAATTTTTTCGTATTTACATATTGTTATGTGCTCTTTGTTATTAGTTGTCTTTTCTATTCCCTTTCCTTTTCTTTTTGTCATATCTAATATATTCTGCTTATGAGTTATTGAGACGAGGGTTCCCAGGAAACAACGTCTATCTTTTTATGAGGTAGTGGTAAGGTCTGCGTACATTCTACCCTCACCAGACCCTACTTGTGGGATTCCACTGGATATGTTATTGTTGTTGCTACTCTCTATTTTCTTGAATTCCTGCAATAGAATAATTTTTTAAAATGACCATGTGGATTAGTCTAATGTAATTTCACACCACTTTGTTTCCTAATGTATCTTTATTCCGTTTAGTTTATATGTCGTGTTTTTTACTTGGATTATAATAACAAATAATAAAAATACATTCAGTTAAATCTTATTATTAGGATATGAGGAAGGTAGTATGTGGTCTTATTTTTACCTTATAAAGATAGAGAGTTTGTTTTTGGATTTCGACAGACCATTAGTTAAAGTAATTGGATATAAATAATAAAAAGAAAATGCAAAAATGAACAAAGTAAATAGTATAAAATTACAAAGAAAAGAATAATAACAACAACAACTAGCATAGTGACGAAGCAGGAAACACAATGGGAGGAGCTTGTTTGTCCTTAATAAAATGATTTACAACCACATAAGTATCGAAGTATTATTTTAGACTATAAATTTCAAAAATATTATCTTTTTCTTAAATATTGTGCCCAAATTAAATCGTATCATATAAAATGTGACAAAGGGAGTACTATCAATAAGAGGAACTCCTGAACACCTGACTATTGATTAGTCTTCCACTATAACATTTAACGTTATTGTTATATCCTCCTGCTTAGGGTCATGTTCGTAGTAAGTTGTAGTCTAGAAGTATGTTAGATCTTGTCTAGTTGTTCCTTCTCAATATTTTTTCGATACGTTATGTTGGTACGTCTTCTAAGACCCCCCCCCCCTCCACAACGAATTTTCTCCTTTTCACATGCCAAAATTGTCTTACTCATGCCTCTAGCATCTTGTCCATGAAGAAATCACTCTTATCTTTGTCTGAAATATTTTAATTTCTAATATTATCTTTTCTGATATGCCTACACATTCATTTTTAATATTTTTATCACTACTTATTTCTCTTGGACATGCGAGTACTTGACTTGTCAACACTTTACCCCATATAACACAATGTCTAATAACGACTTTAGAAATTTACCTTTAAGCTACGGTGATACGTTTTTATCACACAAAGACACGAAGCAATAGAGTTCATTTCGTCTAGTTCCATTCCAATACGACATGTAATAGCATCGTTATGTCTTGAATAATCTATCATAGAAACTTGAAACTATCTTTCTTAAAGATGACTTGTGTATCAATCTTCACTTACACAACCACCTCATGAGTTGCGAGACACTGCATTTGTATTCAAAGTACTTTGTACTCCTACTCAACTTGAACCCTTTAGACTTTAAGGTTTGTGTCCAAACTTTCATCCTATCATTATACTTTTTTTTTTAATTAGTCTTAAAAACTACTTATACTAAATAATTAACATTAAATTTTTAGTAATGAGATAATTTTTAAACACGTAAGTATTTATAATTTATTATAGAGAATAAATTTTCATTTCTTTTCTTTTTAAACTCGTGTCAAGTAAAATATCACCACATAAATTGAGGCGGACAAAGAATATCATTCCTATCATCACAAATCACGTGAACTTGTTCAAATTTTCGGAGTTAAATTATTTTATCTTGATCGTGAATTCAAATATAAAATAATCAAATAAAAAAATGAAATTTATATAGAGGTACTATAAGCTCTAATAATTAATAATAATTCTAAATACTTAATAATAAAACATTATGGTCAAAATGCTCATCTAATTCAAAATCCTAACACGCCACATGAATTTAAAAAAATATAAGGAGTATTATTTGATGTTATATACTTGCATTATCAATATTTTGACGCTATTTTGTAATTCAAAAGTCAAGAGTATGTAATTGCGTTAATCCGGTATTCTTTGATTATATATTGATAGACGATAATTACTCTTGTAGTTGTTCAAAATTTAAATAATTTATTCGTAAAATATTATTAGTATTATTATTATTGATATGGGTATCCGTATCTATTATTTTTCGGGTGCATATAAGCTAAAGCTCATTTTATATAACGGGCCACAAATGACATAACATAGTTAAATTATATTAAGTAAATTTATTGATGAGCTCGATTGAAAAAACATGCTTTGAACTTGATACTCTTATTTGATAAAAACATTTTAGTATGCCATATAATTACTTTATCCGAAATTTACATGATTTAACAATAAAAAAAATTATTGATCAAAAAATTCGTAACGTCATTCTTGGGTGCATGTAAGGTGAAATTCATTTTAATAAAATAGCTGCAACTAGGAGTGTTCACGGTTTAGATAAAAATTGATTCAAACCAAAAAATCGAACCAAATCGATTAAATAAACTGGTTTTATTTTGATTTTGGTTTGGTTTGGTTTGATTTTAGTTTTTTAAAAACCGATAGTATTTGGTTCGAGTTTGGATTTGTTCGGAAAAACCTAAGAAATGACCGAATCGAAGCGACAAATTATATTCATATATTTTATGATTATACATACATAATATATTATTTATAAAAATAATTTTATTTTCTAATCTACGTATGAAATCATAAAATTTCAAAACAAGAATATTTATCTTATTAATTTCATATATATGAATGTCTATGACAATTCTTGATGGGTCTAGAAATGTCACTAGCTCTTTAATAATGGTGAATTTTAAAACTTTTTTCACAGTAAATTTAGTCATTGAAAGTTCTACAAGATCAGTTATGCTAATTATTTTTCATTTTGAATGGATTGTTGTCACTTTTTTTCCATTTTAAATATATCATTGCTTTTATTTTTGTATATGGTTAGTAACCAAATAACCGAACTAAAACAAACAATAACCAAACCAATAAATATATATTATAATTGGATTGGTTTGATTTTGAAAAGTTAAAAATTGAATTATGTTGATTTAGTTTTTGTTTTGACCAATAACCAACCCATGAATATCCCTAGCGACAACACAAAATATAAGAAGTAAATCTCATTAAGCAAATTTCGTGCGCTGAACTCGATCGGAAAAATATGCGGGATTTAAAAACCGCTGAAATCCCCCATTTGATAACAATTTTGTAGACCATAATTCTCTTATCCTAAATTTAAATAATCCGACAATAAAATGATATTATCATTGATGCGGAAATCCACATTTAATGTGATATTTTCTCTGTCTTAAATTAATTGAATTTTTAAGGTTTTTTTTAATATTCAAAATAGTTGAATTGTTTAAAGTTCAAAAAGAATATTTGAAACTTTTTCTATATTTGTCCTTTCATTTATTGAAGTTTTATACTTTTTAGTAGATAAATTACACTACATATTTATGATTTCACAAAAGGTAATAGTAGAAAGTATAATGTAAATTTTATCTTTTTAAATGTTTTTCTTAATATGCTTTAAATGATTTCTTAATGTTTTTTAAATCATATAAACATACAAATTATTATATTACAATAAATAAAGTTTGTACAACTAGCTCAATCAAGAAAAAAATGTAAGATTTTGAACCTATATTTTTTTTAATTTAGGAACTACTTGGTCAACTAATTTGTTGACCCTTACAAATCCATGAGTAAATTTTATATCTTCCCATTTTATTATCATTAAATTAATGAATAAACATATACAAACTCTCTAAAACAAAGGAGACCTACCATATATTCAAAATAAAATAAAAAATAAATGTTTTATAAAATACAATTTTGTAAAAGTATTTATACCAAAGAAAGGAATATGCTGTATCCCTAGGCATCCTCAGTCGTCACTCTTTGTATTATTCTGAACTTCTTTCTTTAGCACAAAGGTAAGCACCTAGAAATTTCACTTTTCATTAAATATCATTAATTTTAAAAAAGATTTATTAACTTAATACATGGAGTAGTTGATCCGCTGAAATCCTTCCAGAAACACGCATCCAATAGGAGATTGACACGTCACCTTAGAGGTCCTAGACATCAGGAAACTTACAACCGTTTATTACGTGGCGGAGTCTTATTGGTGCATTATGATGGTAGGCCCACTTCTGCCCTTAACGGGTCGAAGCATTTATGGGTTAGTATGATAATGCCCCGCTACCCGATGACTTCAAATGACAAAAACAACCCTGGAAATCATTTCCCTTTTTGTTGAAAGAGAATTTAAAAGGAAAAGTTATTTGCAAATAAGCAATTAATTTGTTGAGAGTATTATAAAGCAATTACAATTTGTTGAGAGTATTATAAAGCAATTACACTATTGTAGAAATTTATTCAACTTCCAATATTGGATTTTATAAATCATGGGTGTCTCAATATTAAATAACATTAAATTTTAAAAGTAAATATACTATGTAAATTTAGTCTGAAACATTTATGTATTTCTTTATCGTTATTATTAATAATAAGCTAACATTATTCTATCGTATTGTTAATAATATGCTAGCATTATTTCATCAAGAATTTGATTAATGATACTCTGCTAATAGATTCATTCCGACGCAAACTAATTTTCGATATAACTTTTGTCATATTTTATCATTTTCTTATACTATATCAAAAATTCAAGGACTCAATCACATGGATAAGAGAGGGGTGAGCAATAAAACAACCATTTTATTATTATGCTACGGACTATAAAGATAGTTATTAAAACTTTAGCACCGCATAAAAATATTATCCTTAGAGTAGCTGATGAGTTTTCTATTTAACTAGCTACTAATCAATTTCTGACTTAACACTTGAATCCGGGAGCTTGAAAACTTACTTTCAGATGAATCAAGAGTCTTTTTAGAATATATTGGATATGTTGCTATAATTGTTTTTGAGGATCACTCCACTTCTAAAATATTGCCATGTTTAAAATAAAAAATATTCTTCAGTGTTATTTCTGATTTTTTTTGCTTTAATAAGTGCTTTATCAAAAAGGGTAAAGCAGTCAATTTTACTAAACCATAGAGCTTTCTAGACCCTTTATCCTAGAAAATAGCAAAAAAACTGAAGGAAAAAAGAAAGTTAAAATAAAGAATAAAATATAGAGAGTCCATTAAAAGTGAGAAACTACGCAGAAGCCTCACTTTTTCACCTTCTTCAAATTACACTTATTATTATTATTATTATTCTATTTACTGTTATATTATTTACATGAATAATTTCTGTCATTTTCTTGTAGTATAAAGTAGAGAGGCAGAGATCACATATTTTTTCGTTTTTCCAACTCTACAGTTTCCCGAGAGAGATAGAGGGAGAGACGCACAATAACTATCCAAAGTTTCGTTGCAGACTAGCAACTCTCGCTCTCTCGTCTTCTTCTCCGACGACGACGAGTCTCCACTTTTCTGGTAAAGTCTGTTTCCTTAATCGTCCATTTTGATTACGTATTTGTGGTTTTCTGAGTCTAGAAGGTTCGATTGTTGTAGATCTTTGTTTATTGACCTGTTTTCAGCTTTGAAATGGTGAAGTTCATTCGATCAGGTAGTTTTTTGTTTCTGATTTTTGATTTTGATTGAATTTCAGGAGGATTTTATTATTTAGGGGATTTTGGCTGGGTTTTTAGTAGATTTTGTTGATTCTGGAGGTTATAAATGGGAAAAGGAGGTGAAAATTATGGGAAAAGGGAGAATTTAGGTGGTAAGAGAGTGTCGGATAAAGAGGTGTTTCCGGCGTGGTCGAAAGATGTGAAGGAGTGTGAGGAGAAGTTTGAGGTGAATAGAGATAATGGATTGTCTGAGGATGAGGTTGTTAAAAGAAGGCAGATCTATGGTTTTAATGAATTGGAGAAGCATGAAGGGCAGTCGATTTTGAGGTTGATTTTAGATCAGTTTAATGATACTTTAGTTAGGATTTTGCTTGGTGCTGCGGTGATTTCGTTTGTTTTGGCTTGGTTAGATGGTGAGGAAGGAGGTGAAAAGGAGATCACGGCTTTTGTGGAGCCTTTAGTGATTTTCTTGATCTTAATTGTCAATGCTGCAGTGGGTGTTTGGCAAGAGAGTAATGCCGAAAAGGCTTTGGAGGCATTGAAGGAAATTCAGTCAGAAACTGCATCTGTGATCCGTGATGGTAAAAGAATTTCTAGTTTGCCTGCTAAAGAACTTGTTCCTGGAGATATTGTCGAGTTGAAAGTTGGAGATAAAGTACCAGCTGATATGAGGGTTTTGAGTTTGATCAGTTCGACGCTTCGGCTTGAACAGGGATCGCTGACTGGTGAAAGTGAGGCAGTTAGTAAAACCACTAAAGCTGTATCTGAGGATGTTGATATCCAAGGGAAGAAATGTATGGTATTTGCTGGAACGACTGTGGTGAATGGAAATTGTATTTGTTTGGTTACTCAAATAGGGATGGATACCGAGATAGGGAAGGTGCACTCACAGATTCATGAAGCAGCACAACAAGAGGAAGATACCCCATTGAAGAAAAAGTTGAATGAGTTTGGAGAAGTTTTGACTGCCATAATTGGTGTCATCTGCGCGTTGGTTTGGCTGATTAACGTGAAATATTTCCTCACTTGGGAGTATGTTGATGGGTGGCCTAGGAATTTCAAGTTTTCATTTGAGAAATGCACTTACTATTTTGAAATTGCAGTGGCATTGGCAGTTGCTGCCATTCCAGAAGGACTTCCAGCAGTTATTACAACTTGTTTGGCCCTTGGCACACGGAAGATGGCCGCTAAGAATGCACTTGTTCGAAAATTGCCAAGTGTAGAAACTCTTGGTTGTACAACTGTTATTTGCTCAGACAAAACAGGAACATTGACTACTAATCAGATGGCTGTGTCCAAGCTTGTTGCTATGGGTGCCAAGGGTAACACGGTGCGATCATTCAATGTTGAAGGGACCACATATGATCCCTGTGATGGAAAGATACAAGATTGGCCAATGGGGCGGATGGACCCTAACCTACAAATGATAGCGAAAATTGCTGCTGTCTGCAATGATTCTGGAGTTGAAAAATCTGGTCAGCACTATGTTGCCAGCGGACTGCCCACTGAAGCTTCACTAAAGGTACTGTTATTATATTTAAATTGGATTGCTTCTCTTTCTCATACCATATCAGTATATCTGCTCACTATCCTCTATGTGAGTATATTATGCTAGAGTAGTATTCATTACCCTAAGCCTTATTTATTAGATAGATATGGTCATTTATTATTGTCTTTAATGTGGATCCGTGATTTATCAATGTCATTTACTGAACATCAGATTCCTGACCTCGGCATTGTTTAATATCTATCTCTACTTTTGCTGGCCATCATCACCCCCCTCCCTTCCTGACACAAACATAAGAATGAATTAAGTAAATTATCCATAATTTACATTGCTTAATATAGTTATATGTACCTTTTCTAATTCTCTTTCTTAAAGCTTTTTGGTGACTTTTGATGTGATTTAAGGTTCTGGTCGAGAAAATGGGACTTCCTGATGGCGTCAGTTCCATATCCTCTTCAAGTGACAAAGATGGCCTCCGTAAGTAGTGGTTCCTTTTCTATCATTACTATGCACATAATGGGTCTTTGTTTACACTGCAACATGGCTTGACTTCAATTTGCTGAATGTAGGTTGCTCTTACACGTGGAACAAACTTGAAAAGCGTATTGGTACTCTTGAATTTGATCGTGATAGGAAATCCATGGGTGTCATTACATCTTCCACCTCTGGAAGAAAGTCATTACTTGTGAAGGTGTGCGCTTTATTTCCTGGGATTTTCTAATTCAACATCAGGTCTCCTACACCATTTAATTGTTCTTGATGCTTTTGAAGCTCATTGCATCAACATGTATATTTCTGGTTCTATGCAATTTCTAATATGGCTTCTTCTGTTGCAATTTATATTTTTCTGCATTTTGCACATTCTGTGTTCCATTTTGATTTTTCTTTCTAGCATTAGAATTGACTTTTAGTATGCAAGTGGATGGAACTGCTATTTTGGATCTGTGTGATTTTTCACTTCAGATGATTCTCATGGTAACACCCTGTATGTGGAGGATGTATTTTATCCAAATACTCCCTCCGTCCCGTTGGCACCCTTTGATTGGCACATTGTTTAAGAAAAAAAGAACTTTTAAAACTTGTGTAAGATCATTCTGAGATAGGATATTTGTGTGATTGAGAATCATTTCATTAAGGGCAAAAGGCGAATTTTAAAATTAAGTTGTTTTTGGTTAGAGTAAGGTGACATTCTTTTTTGGAAGGACCAAAAAGGAAAGGGTGCCACATAAAATGGGACAAGGGGTAGCAGTAGTTTTAAGCACCATAACTTCCCTGTGGTCAGTGTCGTCTTGATTGAGGTTCACAATCATCAAAAGTTGCTACTCTTGGTTTGGCATGTATTGGAGTATTGGGTTTTCATAAGCTCAGTGATGGATGTGATGCAGCTATATAGCTGTTCACTTGACAACACCAACATCAATTGGGTTTGGGGAGGATTGGGCGTATGCAGAACTTATCCCTACCTTGTGTGAGGCAGAGATGTTTCCGATAGACTCTCGTCCAAAAAACGCATTTTTGAGAACAGGTTTGACAATAGATAACCTGAGTAAGAGAAACAACAATAGTAAACAATTGAAGGACAAGATAATGCTCCCTCGGTTTCAATTTGTTTATCTGGTTTTGACTTGGCACATAGTGTAAGAACATACAGAAGAAGATTTTTGGATCCTGTGGTCTTTGAACTAAAGATGAGTAGTATGCGCCAAAATGTTCAGTCTCGTGGTCTTAAACATGCCATGTGGAAAGAGTAAATTAAAGAGTTGTGAAAAAGGAAAGAGACATTTCTTTATCCCCCCCAAAAAAGGAAAAATACATTCTTTTTGGATTGAACTAAAAAGGAAACTCAGATGAACAAATCCGAAAATGAGCTAGTAATAGAATAATTATAATTGTACTAATGATAAGTGGAAAAGGGAGCAGACAAGGTGCTCCAAGCTAGAACCATGCTGTCCCACTGGATGTTCATGATGCCAGCATTATAGGAATTACGAATTATTGCAAGGTATTTTAAAATGAGTGGTAGTAGGTTCTTGTGTCTGGTAATTATGGGTGGTATGTCTTGTTTCTACTTTTACCCGGATGAAAAACTTGTCATCTTTTACCTTCTCATGTTATTTGTGAGCGCGCGCTCATGGTTAGTATAGGCTAGTTCTACGTGGTGTTGTCCCTGATTGACTCTTTGGGGATATTTGTCTTCTGTTTGGAATATATTTTCTAACAGATGTTGCTTCATTTTCAGGGTGCGGTTGAAAATCTGTTGGAAAGAAGCTCGTATGTACAACTGCAAGACGGTTCTGTTGTAGAATTGGATTATTCTTCAAGGAATCAGATATTGCAAAGCCTTAATGAAATGTCCTCCAAAGCATTACGTGTCCTGGGCTTTGCATACAAGGAGGATCTACAGGAGTTTGAAACCTATAACGGTGATGAAGACCATCCAGCTCATCAGCTTTTACTCAATCCTGCTAATTATCCTTCCATCGAGAGTAAACTCATATTTGTTGGCTTGGCTGGGATAAGGGTAAGTTAACTTGCTTTCTCCTAATTGTTGGTTTCATTTTTGTCCTAAAACCATTTTATATTGAGAGCATCAAGATATTGAACGAATACTTATCATCTTGTCAAAGGATCCTCCTAGAAAAGAGGTACGTCGTGCAATTGAGGATTGCAGAGAAGCCGGCATTCGAGTCATGGTAATTACAGGAGATAACAAGAATACAGCAGAAGCTATCTGCCGTGAGATAGGTGTCTTTGGAAGCCATGAAGATATCCGTTCAAGGAGCTTAACTGGAAGAGAATTTATGGAGCTTGCAAACCCTAAAGAACATTTAAGGCAAAGTGGAGGCCTCTTGTTCTCCAGAGCTGAGCCAAGGCATAAACAAGATATAGTGAGATTGCTTAAAGATGACGGTGAGGTGGTTGCAATGACTGGTGATGGAGTGAATGATGCACCTGCTCTGAAATTGGCTGATATTGGAGTTGCAATGGGAATCGCTGGAACTGAGGTAAAAAATGATGATTCTAGTACTAGAATTTGTGAACAATGTCAGTCTAGACATGTATCTTGAAGAATCTCTTTGCTGCAGTATTTAACAGTAAACAGTAAACGATATATTTAACAGTGACAGGCATAAAATATAGTTTCTCTCTGCCCCAGCAATCTATGTCTATGGCAGTTTGGAATCGCCTGAACTCTGGTCCTGGATGATTGTATAATGATGTGTCTCCTAGGTTGAGGAACTTATCACTGTATATGCTCATCTTATTTATGGACTACTTATCTGTCAGCTTATAATAGAAACTTATCTTCAGTTTCCTGCAATAGGATCTTTTATTCTTTCAAATTCTCTTACCAATTTTATTTGTCATTTCGAATACACAATTCTTGAAGATTTTGATGGGTTTGGGACAAATCAATCCAGTGGATAGATACATCTATATATATCTTTTGTTAAGTTCTCTATTCTCACTAATAGGAATCCTGAAGATTCCAAGCCACCATCTTCTTACTATGTTACTTATGGTTGATTTTTCTCCCAGGTGGCAAAGGAAGCATCGGACATGGTTTTGGCGGATGATAATTTCAGTACAATTGTAGCTGCTGTTGGTGAAGGCAGATCCATTTATAACAATATGAAGGCTTTCATCAGGTTTATTTTCTTGCTCATCTCCTTCAGTTGGCAATATTTCTATTGATGGTGCTGTTGATGCTATTGTACTTCTGTTATCCTGGGTTGGGTAATTTGGTGTTTGGCTTTCCAATATATATTCAACTTTTGTGCGTTGCATTTAGCTTATTATATATACAAGAGTGAGTTGATATTTACTGGACTTAGGTAGATAGTCCCTTTGAACCATGTGGTATTTCCAGCTTATATATACCATGCTGGACTAGCTTATTTATACCATCTGGTATTTACTGCTTTCTACAAGTCTAGCTTATATGTACCATGTAGTATTTCCTGATTTCTGCAAATCACCACAATCAATTCTATCAACTTTAGCGTTTGTATCAGTCTATTGGATCTATAAATCTCAACTTTGAGGATTTGGCTAATATCATCATCATTGTATATTTGATGTGGAAGATAGTTGTTCTAAACTTTCAGCTTGATTATTGTATTACTAAATTCATATATGTTGGTAATTTTCAATTTTTTGAAATTTGTGCTTCATTTCAGAATTTCCATCAATCTCGGATGGAGCCAAAGATTGACTATTTTTTGACTTTGGAGTATGATGGAATAAAGCAAAATGG
>JAPFFP010000009.1:7505966-7523401 GCA_026153255.1 Solanum medicagineum | reverse complement strand
TGTGACGAGGGTCCCCTGGAAACAGCCTCTCTACTTTTGTGGTAGTGGTAAGGTCTGCGTACATTTTACCTTCCCCAAACCCCACTTGTGGGATTACACTGGGTATGTTGTTGTTGTTGTTGTTGTTGCTCTTAACATTATGAAATTTATGTAAA
The DNA here is from genome assembly GCA_026153255.1 of Solanum medicagineum. Lineage (NCBI taxonomy): Eukaryota > Viridiplantae > Streptophyta > Magnoliopsida > Solanales > Solanaceae > Solanum > Solanum medicagineum. Next base: position 7,523,246 of record JAPFFP010000009.1, on the reverse strand, counting down.
ATATACAAACAAAAAAAAAGAGAAACCATTTAATTACATAAATAATTTTATCATATATTAAGTAATTTACTTTATAATTTAAAATAGTTATATGTTGTCTCACCAATTAATAATTTCTTACCAGATTTTAAATCTGATATATCACTCTCTCAAATTACAAGTTAGATGCACGTGTCAAAGATACACATCTTTGATATCAAATATATAATGAAATACAAATATAAAAAGGATAGAGAAGAGACACGAGCAAGGAAGTCACGATATCTCATATATATATATAATGAAATACAAATATAAAATCACACTAGATACATTCTGAATATATTATGAAATACATATACATAAGAAAAATGGGAGTGAAAGAGATAAGATTAGAAAATTAGTGTATGTATGATACATGTGAATCGCCTTTGAATATAGTGTATTTGAAATAAATTACACCTAATTTGACTCATGTATATCCAAGATACATGTATCTGTGTGCATAAAATGTATGTATGTGGCAAAGTAAAGCTGGTATGGAAGATAATTTTTATAACTAAAGTGAAGGCACACAATTAGATCCTAAACTAGTGGAGTTTGTGTTGTTTGTTAAAGAACCAAAAAGTGTTTCCTCTAGTCCATATTAGGTGAATTGTGGAACTTTTGTCATTGTTCAATAAATGAATTGTTCAAAAGGTCAAAAGAATTATTGAGACTTTCTTTTTCGAATTTGTACTTCATTTAATAAGGTTCTTAACTACTTTGCATTTGCTAGAAAACTAACCTATTTGCTTTCATTAAGATTATGATGTGTGAATCTAAATATAAATGGGGAAACTTTCATAAATAGCACATGCTTAAAACTTAATATGGTCAAATAATTATATTTTACATAATTACACAATATAACCTCCGCTATGTGACCTGGAGGGGAGGAGAGAAGCAAATTGTATGTGTATATCTGTCAAATAATTATATATGTGTAATTAATATACATATATATTTGTATATTTGATAAGCGAGATTGGAAGAGAGAGGAGAGAGGCGAGCGAGAGTGTACAGATGCAAATTGTATATATATATATCTGCCGAATTGACTATGTATATCAGTCAAAATAATTATGTATATGCAGCTAGTATACAATATTTGTAATTGTATATCTGCACGAAATTGTAAAGAGAGAGGCGAGAGAGAGGAAGAGATGAGAGAGAAAATAGTATCAAAACTCTAACTATAGCAACAAAACCCTAAATATAGCTATAAATTGTAATTTTTTTTCAAATTACAGTTATATAATGTAAATACATATTATATGTTTACCTAATTATGCTATTTTTCCATATAAAATGTGCATTAAGATTGAGATGTTTGAGTATAAATGTACATCTTAATAAGGTGGGTATTAAGATGTGGAGGTCTAAATCTAAATACATATCTGAATACTCCTCTGTCCCATTTTATGTAGTACCCTTTGACTTGACACGGATTTAAGAAAAAAAGGAAGATTTTTAAAACTTGTGGTCTAAAATTATTCTTAGATATTTGTATGACTGAGAATCATTTTATTAAGGGTAAAAAGAGAATTTTAAAGATAAATTATTTCTAATTAGAGTAAGGTGACATTTTTTTTGGAACGGAGGGAATATTAAAATATTGCATTAGGAAGTCAATATTAAATAATTAAGATTGCTTATTTCTAAACATATGGATGTATAAAAATTATCTTTAATTACAAAATAGCAAATATGAATTTTAAACAAAATGCTAAATTTATTTAATACTATGTCAAAAAATATTTAGAAATTTTCACATGGCAATTAGTGGTGGTAATGATCAACATTGCTAATTGAATTTGTTGATTTGGGATGGTATTGACTGATAATGGTCGTTATGGGTAGTATCTTATGGTAAGTGGTAGCAATAATGATTAATGAGGCTTTTCGTAGTGATGATTGATAATTAGTACTGGATAATACTGATAACTAATGTCGATAATGAATAATGATGACGATTAGCAATATATAATATTGATTAATAGTGGTAATTATCAAGAGTGATTAGTAGATGTAATAATAGTTGGTGGTGATAATTGTTAATAATGGTTAATGGTGATAACTATTGATTTTGGTAATTAACGATACTTGTGTTTGGGTTGAGGATGGTGGTTCTGATTGGTAGATGATTATGATTGATGGGGGTGACAGTTATGGCCGAAATGTTAGTTGTGTATAGTGGGTGAAAGTAGATGTAATGGCAGTGAATGATCATATTTGTATGAATTTTTGAATAGGCATTTCAATGATATTAAAACTTCTTTTATAAATATTAATCATTCAGATCCATTAAGTGGTAATAAAATAAGAAAAACAAACACAAATAATATATACTATGAACCTTTTCCTGAATAGACCGCGTCAACTATCCATTACTAAGGCAAACAGGAAAAGGCTAAGAATTTGATCCGTTATATAGTGCCATCTCAACTGGGAAGTGTGCTGAGTCTCCTCCGCTGCACTTTCTAACCCAAGTCTAGGCTCCATCATACATATTCCTTAATTGCCCTAACATAAACAATAGACACCTTCATCCCCAGTTTTGTCATAGTAGTTTTCAAGATCAATGAATATTATATGTTGGTCCCTGTTTCTTTTCTAATATTTCTCCACCAGTCTCTGCACAAGATGGATGACTTCAGTAGTCGATTGTCTTGGCATGAATCCAACTTGATTTTCAAAAATGTACACTCTTATCCTCACCTTCCATCTCCACCAATCTCTCAACTTTCATAGTATGACTTAGCATTTTGATATCCATGTAATTGTTACAATTTTGATTGTTCTTCTTCAAAGGAATCATTGTACTCCACCTCCATCCGTTGGACATTTTTACCATCTTAAAATAGTATTAAACAACTCAATCAATCATTCCATACCTACCTTGTCTTTGTTCTTCCAAAATTTCACAAGAATCTCATTGGATCCGGTTGTTCCAGCCTTCAGTTAATTTTCCTTTTCCAGTGATATTGACAGAGAATTGTGTAACTATTTATATAATGAAATGTCATATAAACTGGGGCTATAATGCATCACCTACTTTGATTTTTCAGACACACACACTTTAAATTTGCAAACGGCTAGCCAACAATGTATCTTTTCAATTTGTTCTCCACAACACAAATTTTTACTTTTGGAAGCTTACATGTTTGCTTATTGCATGTAAGATAGAACGTATGTGGAACAGAGAGCCATTTTCAAATTTCTATACTCTTATATAAAAGAATTATATCACTTGAGCCAATCAAAAGGTAGTGCGTAGATGCTCTTTGATGCAGAGGGAATGGGATGATATGACATACTACGATCATGTACAGAAATGCTACCTTTTGTCTTGACATTTGATTTATTTTGTGTATGTTGTTTCATTTTAGTCCAGAATTTTAAGGTTTTGTTAGAAGTTCTGCTGATAAGACTGTCAAAATGATTAGTCCTAAGTAACGCGGTCCATGATGGTGTATGTTGAAGTTATCTGAAGCTATTCATGCTCTTTATCTATTGTAATCACTTGTGTTGTTGTCTCTATTTTTTCGGGAAATCTCGACTTGATATACGAACAATATGTCTTGATATAGTACTTTTAAACTTATTGATTAGTGTATAGTACATGGATTAAGCACAGGCACAGAGGCTTATTCGAAACGATTAGTAAAATGACTTTTTAAGTTTCTGTCCCCTATCTGTTTGAATTGTGAATTGTCACATTGATAATGGTTAAAATCAGAAACTGTTCAGCGAAGACGTACTTGGGAGATTGGAGGGGGTAACGGAAGGCCTCTGCCTTTCCATTCGTTGGGTGGATAGAGAAGGAAGGCAGAGCTTTTGATATTTTTTTATGTTGTCAAAGATTCGAACAATGAAATAGACACCAAGGGCCTCATTGAATTGCTAACAAGTCTTTGTCCTTTGTATGTGAGATGATTTTATATAGGGTAAAACATCATGTTCACTAAATTTCTGATATGAGCTTGTTGTCTAAACTAACTGTCATTGGCTTCTTGGTGCATCCTTTTCCAAAGATAATGCGGTTGTGTCTTGACTCTATTAATGTAGCATGTTCTTAATTTTGATCTTGAATTTTGTCCCTGTCTCAGTGATGAGTCTCTCTCAATGGTGGATGATGGCTACGGAACGTTGTCTTCTCAAAATTATATGGCAGATTGACTCCACCATCAGCTATAGAGATGGTTATCCCAAGACATGCAGTTGGTAAGGTTATCGTTAATGCTTTGAGGAAGAAGTTCTATCATAAGAAGCCAATTAAGATTTACCTTTCAAGACCAAAAATTGCATGATTTTCCAACAGGAAATTGTTCTGCTACTTCTGAATGTAACATACTCTTTCGTCCATTTTTACTTATTCGTGTTTGACTTGACAACGTTATTTTGCTGTATTACCCCTATAAATTAATGCTATGTTAACTTGACTAGATTAAAGCTCTGAGTTTAATCTCACTTATGCAATAAGTCCAATCGAATATTGTATATATGGCTCATCATCAGCTCACTTATTAGCAAGTTAATTGTTGTTATATATCTTGTTAAGATCAAACACAGATCTTACAATTACGGATGCAGTAGGAATGAAGTGAAACAGCAAATCCATCCGGTCAATTGTAGTGAGTGATCAGAAATTGTATTTTGCGCGATTATTTAGGGAAAAAGGATGACATATGAGATAAAACAAGTTATTCATGAATCGCACTTATGTACTGAGGCAGATTCAAGATTCTTGAATTGATCTATGCTGAGTACCTCCATTGATTGTTGTGCACGTGTGATGATTATAGAGATAGAGGGACTGTTGCCTCCCTTTTTTTGGCTCTTAAGGAAGTCAAAGGTGCATAAAAGAGGATCCATGTATTAATACAATGATGTTGAAGTTATTAAGTTTATAATTCCCTTGAGGACCCATGCACGCTGCGCTTTTAGTACTACCATATGTCAAGAGAATTGTTCTGATGATGCTAAAGCTATATCATGTACTTCCATTTTCATTATCATGGAAATGACAAGGATTTGTTTGGCATTGTAGATGGTTGAAACTCATTTTGTTTTTGTTATAGGTTTTAACAGTAGACATGCTTTTTCCCAGATAGTAGGGGTCTATAGAATCTTGTTGATAGCCATGTTTGCTTCAAAGTGGTGTCTTCTTTTCTCTCTTTATTGTTATTATTATTATAAACTTCTTTTTTCTTTAAAAAAGAAAACAATTTTGGGATGAAACTGGCATTCAAGATCAGTTTTCTTTTAGATGGGATTTGCTGTTTGAAGTGACTTATGATTTTGGAGGGCTGAAGATTTGTTATTTAAGGTATATAGCATGACCTAATATTAAGAACCTAGTTTGTTTTCCTTTTGTTTGTGACAAATGATGATATTCAATAAGACTTACTTATGGGTTCCTTTGAATTGGTTTTGAGTTTAAATCAAATTCCAACTGTTAGTTCAAAAGATGAGGATTGTCCAAGATCGTATATAAAGAGACAAATGATTCGAGCCCTAACCCATGTGAGACTCAATTCCTACCTGCTTTGGGTTTCTTATACCATGATAAGGAAATGGAGATCAAGATTAACTCAACTTCTAAAGCTAGCTTAGAAGATGAGAATTGTCGAAGACAATATAAAGATAGAAATGATATCCAAGTCCAGACGGATGCGGGACTCAGCCTTTGCCTGCTTAGGATTGGACATATGAAGCTTTACCGATATTAGATGTGGGTCCAATTTCGGAAAAATCATGAACGAGCCAGCTCTTATATCATGACAAGAAAATGGACATCAAGATTAACTCAACCCCGAACACTACTTCAAGAGGCGAGAATTGCCAAAGATAAAAATGAGACAAATGATCCAAGTCCAAATGGATTTGGAACCCAATCCCCACCCGCTTAGGTTTGGACATCTAGAACATATATAAGAGATAATAAATGAGAGGTCCAATATCAGAAAAATCATGAGCACACTAGCTGTTGTATATATCATGATAAGAAAATGGACATTGAGTTTAACTCGATCCTTAAAACTAGCTCAAGAGATGAGAACCATCAAACCCGAAGAAGTCCAAGTGGATGTGGGACCCAATATTTTCAACTTAAAATTTCTGATTCATGCACCACCAGACCAAGGCAAAGTGAAAAAAAATTAAATTAAAGCTAGACTATATATAATGAAGCTATAAAAAAGTTTAGCATAAGTTACAATTTGAATAAAAAAATATATTTTATTATATTTATGTCTCTTAAAGTGTTAATGAAATGGTCAGTGGGTAACCCACCGCCGTCCGACCAGAATGTATCGACCAGCCTCCCTACTTGTAGGGGCCAATTTTGACATTATAAGTAGCCTTTCATTAAACAAAGTCCAAATTTTGGTCTCTCAAAATTGTCTATCATTATAATTATTATTATATACTTAATCTCATCATTCAGTAACATGAGAAACTAAATGATTAGTACTAATAATAATGGTTACATTTATAATATATAATTAAAAGTAGCATTACAAAGTTATTAAAGCCAAATGTGCTCTTTCGAGTTTCTAAGATACAGTAAGGAAAATAAAATCATAGTCACCATCAGCTATTAAATAATTAACAAACAACTAGTTGTGTAGTAATTTATTTATATTATATTCAGCCCTTTAGGGTTAACTTTTCCTTGTAATTTATTTATATTATATTCAGCCCTTTAGGGTTAGCTTTTCCTTGATGGTGGGGGATACTTTTCTTAGGGATTTTGTATTTTTATTAAATTGTTATGAATCTCATGGTCTTGGAGAAACATATAGTTAATTGTTGATTGTATCACTGTTTTTTATAGTTCACCCGGATACTGCAGAATATCGACAGTATTGAGATTGAAATAATATAACGTTAATAAATCTTTAACGTTGATAAATTGGATAACTTTGGAAAAAGAGCCATAATAATTTAACTAGTCACAAGAGTCCATACCAACTCGGGCCGATATATGTTATTTTATGAAAAAATTACATAACTATTCCATATTTAAAAAAATATTTATCACTTATAACGACATAATTTTTTTTAACCATATATGTCAAATTGATTGAATTGTTCAATATTTCTATTAAATTTGCTCAATTCTCTCCAATCTCCCATTTTGCTATCTTTTGCTATAGATGGTAATAAAATAAAAGTATATTTAATTTTGGTAAATATTAATTAAAAGGCCTTCACTTAGTAATTTTTTTCTTATTTTGTTGTCTTGATTTATGTGACATTGATAAATTTTTTATACGTATTTTTAAAATTTTTAAGTTGTTAATTATTGCAGCTTATAGCACATTTTATGTTATTTTTAAATAATATATGTACTTATTTTGTTTTAATTTACGTTGCACATATAAAATTTTGATAGTCGATCAAAATTCGTATTTATTTTTTAAATATTTTAAACTTTTTATAACTAAAGCAACTATATCTTTTATTAGGGTTAAATATTGCAAAAATCAAGTCATTGAAGCAGATATGTCAATCAATAAGTTTTTTAAAAAATAATTTATTTGGGGCAATATTATACTTCATAGTTGAACCAACTAAAAAAATTATTAATAAAATAAAATTATAAAATCAAGCAGTTGAAGCAGACACATTAATCGGACCGAAGCAAGTACGTTAGCTATGACATACCTGCTTAAAGGCTCATATATATAGCAGTAATATATTTTGAACAATTGATCAATATATGAAAAACTATAAAAAGAATAATTTCTCCAAAAGCAAAATTTTCTAACCCCTAAAGTATTTTAAAAAGAAAAACAAAAAAAAACCCTCATTTTCATATAAAATTTAGAGTAAAGAATATTTTTGGTCCAACCTACTTTCTTAAAATTATAAATTTATTAAATAAAAATAATATTTGTGAAAAATTAACCTTGAAAGATTCATCTCAAATATATCTATTTCATAGAGAGAAGAATCGTGCATGATTAAATAAGGAGACAATTATCCACATTCCTCAATCAATACGTGACACTTAACACTCTTTGCACGTCAAAATCTGATGACCCTACTGCAATATAAATAACATAACATGAAAATACGAAGAATCAATACTGAAAAACATAATAACAAAAATGGATAAAGTGAACCGGCCATAAATATCACTTAATTCGAAAAGTAACCATCTTATTAGTTAGTTGGCTCTATAAAACATAATTAGCAATGTTGGATTAGAATTAGATGAGATGAAAGGAGCACTAAACTTTTGTTTGATAAATCACTATCAATTGTATTTGATCATTATAAACACATTTTTGAAGCATCCAAAGATGTGTAAATAGACCTACACTAGTCGAGTCTAAATTTGGTTAATTTCTTAAAGGGATTTATACATATTTTTTAATAAAATTTAAACTAAATAATTATTATGGTAGAAGGGAAATAGTGTAGTTGCCCATTGAGAATGCTTTATGTTGCCTCAATGAATTTGTCTGCCTCGAAAGTGATAGACAAATGTTAATTAGGCAATAAGCACCAAGGATGAATATTTTCTTGATATCAATGAATAGTGACATCCATTGAAGCAAGCAATTTTATTTAATTTCTTTTATGGCCACAGCTATCTTTGAACACAAATCTTTAGTGGTAACTAGATTTTTGCTTGCCAAAATTGAAGATTAACATCATCGAATAATAAGTTATGATTGACTAGGAAAATAATATTCTTATAATTAAATTAGGACCATGATCACTTGTATATTTTTTACATATTGGGTCAATCAATTATATTACGATTTTCAGACTATAAATTAATTAGTATAATAGGTTTGTGTCACAAGATTAATACAAAATTTTGGTCTTTTAAAAGATGTTCTCTTTTTATCTTTCTCTGCTTTTTTTTTTTTTAAAATTTATAATTGCATGATATTTGTTACTCAGTATTAATTTAGATTTACGATATATATGATCCTTATAAAAGAAAACGCTCCCTTCATCACTAAAAAGGAACTTCCAACAAAGTACTTCCTATCATAAACATTTTTCAGGAACTTTATGGCGATGTTCAATGGAACATTCATCAGAAATTTATAGTTTCAGTAGCATTACCAGATGTTTCTCCATTCATCGACCTCAAATTTGAGACTTCTAATTAAAAATGAACATGTTTGATTCATTTATCTCACTGTATCCCTCAGTGGTAATGCTCTTGTCGATCAACATACCCGATGCCAAGTAGGAGCAGAACTAATAAGGGCTTGAGGATTTATTCGAACACCCTTTTGCAATAAACAACAACAACAACATTACCCCAATGCCTCAAAGGCTCCCGCCCATTGCGGGATAAGGGGGATCGGATATATGCAGTCTGACCCCTATGTTTAAAAACATAGCGTGACTGTTTCCAGACCCTTTTGCAATAAAGTTTATACATAATTACAATTATATTTATTTACATATTGACTTTTTTTGTGTGTGTATATATTTATATTTTAAATTTATTAGTAAAAATTATGACTAACGATGCCAAAATCCAAAAGAACCCCATGCATATTGGTCCACAAAAATAAGTATTCAATGGACCCGTGAAATATACAACTCTAAGACTTGCAAACAGAAGCTCCAAACAATAATGGGCATTCTTTTTAATCATTATGCAAATAAGCCAAATGTACATAACATCACCAACCTAATCTCATCAATAATCCTAAAACAAAATTCTTGATTAAACATCACTAATTAAACTAGGAAACAATAACTACCACACAATCAAAAGAGTTCCATAACATTAAAACTTGAGGAACTCTTTTTTTTTTTTTTTTAATTATTGTTTTTCCTCCCATTAATTACGTATGATTATGGAACAAAAGCATCGAGAAATCCAATCCAATTTTCATCATCCTCTTCTCCTAATCCCTCTAATCTTGATTGATTCCAATATTCACTTTGAGGAGTCCTTTCAATTTCATCATTTCTTGCAAATCTTCCTCTTATTCGAGGTCTACTATCTGCCAACGTTTTCCTGCACTCATACTGATATTCACGAATAAAATAAAATTAAAAATTAGAAATAACGATGAATTTTATAGCTAATTTTAAATTTTTTTAAAGAAGTGTATGAAAGATAACTTTTATGTCATTTTGAAGTCGTTATTGTTGTCCTAAAGAACATATCACACGTCTTGTAATGCACATGGTACGTGCTATATAATGCATGTTTATATACTATCCATAATAATATAATAATTAATATAATGAGTCATAATCATAAGTATTTTATACAACGACAATATAATTTATTTTTTTAATTACAATTACCTATGCAATTTAACGTGTGATATACTATACTAGCTAGTCGACTAGTCAAAATACCAACACATACTTTTTATAGAAAATTATATTATATTTATCATCAGTCAGTTTGTAGAATTTAAACTCTTTAAATTACCTTGATCTTCTTGTTAAAATTTCTTTGATTTCTTTTGCTTCTGTATCTTTCAATACGTTCTTTCTTCTCTTGTGGACTGTATTTGCAAGCTTTATTCATTCCTTCAATTATGCTGTTACTTTCACTAGATAAAGGACTTTCTGAGCGATAATTATTATATTGCATCAAGTGCATTACCTGTAAATATAAATATGAGTCAACAAAATAATTAATCAAGAAATTATATATAATTAAATCTTTTCAAAAGTGAAATAAACTTAATTATACATATTTACAATATTGTTAAGAATGTTTGCGATATCGTTAATGTATTTTAATCTTATGTAGCAACCAACAAAACCTATTTTTTTAAAATATTGTTTTGACCTAATAATACAATTTTTATATACACTAACTCGCCCCCTTTTTATACACGTACTATCATATCACCAAAAAGATAACTTATTTAGGCATCTGATACTATATAAGTATACGCTAATCAGATAACATACTTTACTATATATAGTAAGAGTTTTAAGTTATTTTTGTATTATCAGGTCATCCAAAAGGATATCTATAATGACTTGAGATTTGTACGTAAGCTTGAAAATAAAATAGATTTCTTGCGCTACAACAGTAAAAGATGACATGATAGTGTAAAGAGCGTAGTTTCACCTGTAAATCCCCGGTACTCAAGACTTTCCTGATGATGGAGCTTGGAGTTTCGGAGTCATGAAACACAGTGGGGGAAGAAACAATTGGACAAAATCCCTCCATATTCTTGACAAGTAGTGAATGACTACTTATGCTTCTTTGCATCAAACTTGATGGATCATAACTTTTTACCGGAGAACCATAACTACTACAACTACTGCTACTATTATTGTTACAAAATTCTGACTTCAATGGGGATATTGAGTCAAATTCAATAGTATTATTTACTAAAGGAATTGACAAAGGTGGAGGTGGTAAATTAGAGACTTGTGGCAATAATGTTTGTGAAGTAGTAGTAGTAACTGGAAAATGGTTATGCAAATAATTACTACTAGAATTGTTTTCCTCCATATTGTTGTATCCATACATAGTGTAAGGATTTTTTTTGGGGGGAGAGTTTTGAAGAAAGAAAGAAAATGAAGATTGTTATGAGAGGGAAGTGGTGTGTGAACCTTCTTAAAGGAAATGGAAATCTTGGAATGTGACGTGGAAGCTGATGTCATTTTCTTTTTTTTTTTTAACGAGACGTTGACTCGATATGTTTATATGAGATATATCTGATATTTGATATTTACTGATTTGATTAATTCAAGAGTAGTCACTCTCTCAAAGATATGGTTATAGTAGTAGGATTAAGAAGCACGAGAATGTGGTGGAAAGGAAAAAGTTAGACTTCCTGAATACTGAGAGAGGGAGGGGGAAGAGTAGGAGTGCGTTTGGGAGGAAGGGAAATATCTTTTAGAAAAATAAATGGGTTCCTGATGTTTTTCTTTTATATGTTCGAAAATGTGTATAATAAATATTTATATTCTAAAAGAATTTATATATCACTTAAATAAATATTATGGGAGATTGAGTGAGGATGGAGGTGGGAGTAAGGGTCCGGGTGTGGAGATTAGGGGTGGAGTTAATATAAGAATTACGAATGGTATACTATTTTAAATTTATAAATTTTAAATTTCAGTAGACGTATGTTATTGAAAGGTGGTGAGAACTCAATTAATATGAAATGTATATCACCCGTAAAATTTATTTTTTCTACTTTCACTGAAAAATCACTTTTTTATTTTTAAGAAATTTATTTTTTAAAAGAATATGTTTTCCAAAATTTTAATCAAACAGACACAAAAGAATTGAAAAATCTTCTTAATCAAACACTCCATATATGGCTTGTGTTTAGCCAAATGAGTAACTACCATCAAAACTTATAATGTAGTGCTATCTGTTGAAATTTTGTGTACAATAGAGGCGTATTTTTATTTTTTATCATTCGATATATAATATTTAAATTAAAATTTAATTAAATTTCAATTTACTCATTATAGGATTCATTTCAATATAATTTTTTTTAATTTTCAAAACTCAAACTTCAAATTTTTAATTAAGAATAAAAAAGGGGAATAATTGTAACCATCCCCACAAACCACCCATAATGGTGTTTCCTTTTTCACTTCCTTGTGTAAAAGAAAATTAATACTCTATGTAATTAACAATGTGGTCAAACTATGAAGCTCTAACTTCATAAATGCACTTTTTTTGGGTGGGGGTAGGGTAGGGTAGGGCGGGGCGGGGTGTATGTTACATGGCCAGAGCTAGTTCTTTGATTGAGAATTCAATCAAATCTCATAATATTAAGAGAAAGACAGTAAAAACACCTCTCAACTTGATATGAACTATTAATTTCATTTCAGAATTATTGATAATGTTAAAAAACACTCTTCTACTTGATTAACTGAACTTAAATACACCCTTGATCTTATAACAAGAGCCAAAATATATTCCTAAATTCTTGTCAAGTTAAAGGGTGTTTTTAATACTTGTGATAGTTTGGTGTATATTTTTGTTTGGTTAGTCAAATAGAAGAGCGTTTTAATTACCATCAATAGTTTAGAAATAAAACTAATAACTTGCGTCAAATGTAAAAATATTTTTAATAATTTTCTTTAATATTAACTAAAACTCAATAATTTCTTTTAAAAAAAAATAAATTCTAAACTCATAAAATTTAACGAAAAGTCTGGCATACTGGTGGTCCTGTAAATCTCTTTGAAAGTAGCTCAACATAAAATTTGCCTTCCAAGACACATCAATTCCTACCCAACTTGCGTCTAGAAAATAAATACAAAAGGCCCCACCACTTAAATCCTAAACTTATTTTTAAAAAAAGATTAAAAAATTTTCTTTTGTAAAAGGATAAATATTTTAACCTTTTAGGCATGTGAGGTGCAATATATGATGTTAATCATTCTGTTATGTATTAGGTTAGGGATTATAACATCTAGGGTAGCTATATTAATCATCATTAGAGTGACCATAATATGGTTCAAACTTCTAATTAGATGTAACTTTCCACATGGAACCCCTCTTCCAAAAATGGTTAAATTGACTAGTGACACGGTTACATGTCACACTCATCATCATTTTGCCTTTACTATAGAATATTTGGATTAGTGCTTCCCGTAAAAATTTATTTATGTTAAATTAATAAATACAAAAATATTACTATGTGGTTTCTGAAAGAATTTAATATTGGAAAAAGATAAATTTGTTAAATATTTAAAATTTTTGGAGTTCGAGTTAAAATTGTGTTTGGTCATTCTCTCTCTCTCTCTCTTTTTTTTAAAGAGTATTTAGAATATGAAGACTTAAACCTCAACTTTTAAAAAATAGCAAAATCATACAACCAGACTAATTTATAAAAATATAATAATCAAATCAGTTTTAAAAGAATAATATTTCAAAATAGATAGTCAATATGTCTATTACAAATATACTTTTACTTTATTTAAATTTTTTAAGTTGAAGTTATGTTTTGTTATAATTTTTGCACATAATATTTGATTGTTTGAATCTATTTTTTTCTATAAAAATTATATATATGAAATAGGATTTAAACATATGTAAATGAGGTCATTTTTATAAAAATAAATTAAGATAAAATATGAAGAAAAAAATACAATGAAAGTGAAAAATGTATAAAAAAGTGAAAATAAAGGTTCCGAGTGTTTCCCTAATTCCAAATATAATGATGATTTTCAAATAAAGTAATTTTTTAAATTAAAAAGTAAAAAAAAATGCATGGAAAATGAATTTTAATTATTTTAAATAGACAACAATTACTCTTTCACGTATAATTTTGATCTTTTTCTTGAGTTGATTATTTGTATCGGTTGATGGTGTCATAGTGGAGAGACTCGAGTTGTTGATAGATCATCTATGTTGTTTTGATAGTCTTGAATTGTTGATCATATCGTATTTAACTCTAATATAAGCTAAAAAATAAAAAGTTGGGAGATGTTACTTTTAACTTTTAATTTATTTTAAGTTATTTTTAATTTTTTAAAGTTATTTTAAAAATTGTCAAACACTTTTATAAATTAAAAATGACTTAAAAGCTGGCTTACCAGCATTTAAACCCATCCAAACACCCTCTAAGTTTGGACTGTCAAAAAGAGAATAGTTTTGTTTTGTTCGATCCCATATTGATATTTGATATTCTCTTCGAAACTCTCAATAATTTAAATTTGTGCCATATATATGTAAAAGATAAAAACACTTTCTACCGAGATCTTTTAAATTTAAAAGCTACAATATGTAAATTGTATTTAATTTTTCCTATCATATTGTTAATCTTTTTTGTGTAGTTAAACTTTTCATTTTTGGGGCGTGGGGCAGTGGGGGGGTGGTTTCACTTCAAGGCTTATAAATGAATTTATGGAACCATATAAGGGAATATATCATTGACTCAAATTAAATCATGGATATGATGATTTCTCCATTGACATTTCTTGAATTTTTGTAAGACTAATTGCATGATGTTCATATAGGCAATATCACAATGAGAATGAGACAGGGGACCTCTAAAGCATCTTCTATTTGCTGTTCCGATTCATCGAGCAAAGCCAGAATTTAAAGTTTATGAGTTATGAATTCTGGTATTTTTAATAATTTACACATATTGAATGAATATTTTACGAGAAAGGCAGAGTTTAACCTAAAACTATTAAATTCAGATCGAATTCGTAGCTGACACTCTAGCTCCACATCTCCGCCCCTAACCCCCATATGTAGGTCCTGATGGATTATCTGCATGACTTGTCATGAATTGTATCTTTCTGTCTGCAAAATACATGATGATTTTGTAGACTTTTTTTCAAAGGAAAAAATATTTTTTGCATGTTGAAATGAACAAAAAGTAAAGATATTAGTTTCTACTTTTGACGTTTCGTTGGTTGGTTGGTCAATAACTAAGTCTATAAGTTTGAAATCCAATCAGAAATGTAAACATTTTAGTATGATCACCTCTGTTGCAATTGGAACGTCCGTTCCCCAAATTTGTTATTGCGTACCCATCTCTAACGCATTATAAGTGAATTTGATTTCTATGTCTGATAGATAGATTAATTCACAATCTCTCTGAGTAATGGGTATAAAAGGGAAAACTAACCGAATCAATATGCAAGAGACAATATTATTTCGATGTGGACTGCCACAATCTCGATCGATCAACACTGATCACTGATGCTCAAAATTCAAAATAATCGAGACAAGGAAATATTATAATAAGTACAAATGTTAAATTCAAGGACTTATCGACTATAACTTGCTATTGAATCCGAATTTGAACTCCAAAATGGGTACTGGGCCATTGAGCTTGCTCTATATGGGTGGATCATCTAGAAGACCAATTAAATGGGTTAGTCTAATAACACAAATTTAATTAATTTGAGTTAAATAAATAATTTGATTATATTATCCCCTAACATATACATGACCTAATTAATTTAGGATATAATTCAATTTATTTACCAAATTGATTTAATGAAATTTATCTGATTACCGCATACTATTCGACCAAGTGGGGTTAATTAAAAAAATTACACAATTAGTATGATTTAACGAAATATAGTAGATTGTTGTTCTAATTTTACATTATCTGATTAAGCTCGTAATAAAAGCCAACTTAATCTGATAATTATAATTTGTGTATATATTATTCATGCACAGTATTTCTTCTCCATTCTAGGACACAAAATTTATTCTTTCAAGGGATAAATTCACGAATATTCAGTTTTACCTTCAAAATTTAAAACTCTATATAGTATTTATATTTCAAAAACAGAATCGAAAAGTTATCAGTGAATATGATTTCTACCTTTCTCTCTCTCTTTCTTTTTTCCGATGTCTTGACCTTCTTTCCTTGGAAATTTTTCGCGTATATATTTATTTGACATTCAATTTGTCAATAAAAGCCATCATTTTCAAAATCCTTTTTTTTTCCCATGAGCCCTCCCACTCCCAAATACTATAAGATAGTATGTTATAATTATAAAAGCCAACTATAGAAAAGAAAAATCGAAAGTCAACTATAGAAAAGAAAAATAGAAAGTCAACCATAGAAGAGAAAAAACCTACACCTTATAAAATTATCTAAATCTTTTTGTTATGCTTTTACAATTTAATTTTCCACATCCAACATGACAATATTTGGAGCTTATTTTTTTTTTTTTCATTTGATGTTCAATTTCTATATAATGATTTGATTAAATTCAAATTTGCATATTACATGACTTATTTTTGAGCCCAAGAGAACAATTGAGCATTGGCAAACATGAATTTGAGAGAAAAAAATTTTCTTCTATTACTCACAAGAATAGATTACAAAACAACTCTTAAACTCACACTTTTACTATACTCTTATCTGGGTGTTTTTTTGGTGTATTTTGGAGGAGCTCAGCAGCTTCTTTTATAGGGAAAATTATTCCCCCATAGATGTCATTGGTGACATTACAAGGGGGATGTAATATTCAACAATTGTTGGCAGTTGCTTTTGTTGAATCAATTTGCTGGACTTCTTCAATTCAACAATTGTTGGCAGTTGTTTTTGTTGAATCATCTATGGGGTTGGACTTCTTCAATTCTCCCCCTCCAGCCATATCCGAAACAAGCATCGTAGCTATATCTTTGCATAGCTCTAACTTCTCCCGAGTCACCACTTTCGTCAACATGTCAGCTGGATTCTCCTCCATATGGATCTTCACTAGTCTCAACAGTTGTCAATATCCAATGATACCGAATATCAATATGTTTTGTACGAGAATGGTACATGGAGTTCTTGCTCAAATCCAGAGCACTCT
>JAPFFP010000009.1:7459725-7486725 GCA_026153255.1 Solanum medicagineum | reverse complement strand
GATATAAGTTGGTTCTCCCGAGCCTTATCGGCAACGGGTGCCAGTCCGCCCTAATCAGACTTTGGGGCGTGACAGAAAATATAATAGATAACAAGAAAATATTGTACAATCTACCAGAAGAAAGCAAAAACAATAACAAAATAGTGTGATAATCAAAACACCATCAACAATATACTAGGATAAATTATTGAAAACAATAATACACAATATAACTAGTACTTGGCAACATCATAATAACCAATAATAAATATAAAAGAACAAGAGCTATAGTAAAACAACTGGTTCACAACTCACACTAATCCTACTAATCTTCTACGACCCACGCTATACTACCTACTAATCTTCTACGACCCACACTACACTACCTACTAATCTATTATCCTATTACGTGTTTTCTATATCTTTTTATTTAAAGTAATGTCCACGGTAATCTGAAGCTGATCATATTCTATATTATCGCCTCTCTTCAGTATTTGTTCGGCATATCTTTACCTCTCCTCACACACTCTATAATTAACCTTTCACATCTTCTTGGTGGTACCTCTACTCATTTCTCTTTCACATATTCAAATCATCTCAATCTCGCTTCTCGCAATACTTGTCCACCCTAAAGATCACTCCCAACTTTATCCGAATATCCTTATTTCTAATGTTATCTCTCATAATGTGATCACACATCCACCTCAGCATCCTTATCTCCACAGCATGCATCTTTTGAATATGGAGTTTTTAACCGGCCAACCCTCTGTCCCATATAAAAATACTTTATAGACTAATCTTTGAGTTTCAGTAGTACTTTTTTATCACACAAGACTCCAAAGGTAAGCATTCACTTCATTCGCGCCACACCAATACGATGTGTTCTATTCTTATTAATCTCTTCACTCCCTGAGTAATAGAACCTAGATACCTAAATTTATTTTTCTTATAAATATTTTGTGTGTCAAGCCTCACTTTCATCATGCCAACATCATGCATCTCATTATTGAATTTGTATTGTATATACTCTCTTTTGATCATACTCAACCTGAACCATTTAGTCTTCAAAGTCTCTTTCCAAATCTCTAACTTAGCATTAACTCTATTGCACGTCTCATCAATAAGACCAAAAAAAAAAAAAATGAACTAAGAATTGATCCCTGGTGTAACCCCCGGGATCAATACATCCATCACTAAGACAAAGAAGAATAAACTAAGAATTGATCACTGGTGTAACCACATTTTTAAAGAAAGTATATTACATAAATGTTTATACATCAAAATCAGACAAAAATGTTATTATCTTCAACTTATCATTTTACGACTTACAAAGGATCTAAATTTGACGGAGCCTCATTTGATTTCAACATTAATATCTTTTATAATGTCCGAAATACTCTTCCTAAGCATATTTTTATTATTTCTCTATTAATCATATGTATATTAAATTACTTTATATTAGTATATTAGAAAGGGGAATTCACCTGCTCAAGCAGGCAGCAGGTCGACATGCCTGCTTGAGCAGCTTGAGGGTGTATCCGTATTTTTTTTAAGATTCTTTCGTTTTAATTTATTTGTCTTATTGTTAGTGTTAAAAAATGTTGCTAATCATGATAATTAAAGCTGCTCAAGCAGGCAACAGGTCGACATGTCTGCTTGAGCGTATTCGTAATTTTTTCTTTTGATTCTTCTGTTGTAATTTGTTAAGCAGCTCAAGTAGGCACCAGGTCGACGTGCCTGCTTGAATAGCTTGACTGTACATTTGTAATTTTTTGTGATTCTTCCATTGTAATTTATTTGTCTTATTTTTAATGTTAAAAAATGTTACGAATCGTGATAATTAAAGTTGCTCAAGGAGACAACAAATCGACCTGCTTGCTTGAGCAGCTATAGGGTATAATTGTAATTTTTATGGTTCTTTTGTTTTAATTTGTTTGTCTTATTTTTGTTGTTAAAAATGCTACTAATCATGATAATTAAAATTGCTGAAGTTAACAACTTAAAATATTTCTAGAAAAATATGTTACGTCACAATATTAATAATTTAAAATATTTAAAAACCATATTAAAAATTTAATTAACTCTCTAAAGTCTATCTATGACACTTAAATTAAAATTAAAATTAAAAAATAATAGATATTAAAACAACAAAATTTAAAAATAATAGATATTGAGCTCACACTAGTACAAACACTGATATCGAGTTCTTTTTATAAAAATATCTTCAAGTACATTTCAATCAATTTAACATAAAAAGTTCTTATCAACAACTTTTGTCAAACACATCAAATATTTATTATTAGATTGAATATTTAATTCCAACACTTAAAAATACTTCTCTGTAATTGATACTATTTAATTTCTACCTTTTAATCAGCTAATCCAAACAATCTCTATATTTAAATTTTCTTTTCCCTTTTTAAATTTTATAACCGTAAAAAATGGATTCCAAAAGAAACTCTTTTAACGCCGTTATCTCTCCATTTTTTAAAAAATTTAACCTAAAAATTCACCAATTAATCAAATTCCCAGTCTTCCATCTTCTCCGTTCATCACTACATACACACTCTCTCACTGTACATTTCTTACTGACTTTCTCTCTCTAGAACATTCGCCATTGCTGAAATTGTTGAAGCTCTCAACGGCCGGCAAAATACTTCACTTTCTGTAAGTATACTTATATAATACACACACTTCCTGCATTATGCTTTTGTACGTATCTGTGAATGCATAGATTCTACTTATCCTTTTCCTTTTTTCTATTTTAAGATATTTTTGCTTGAATTGTTCGCATCGGTAAGTCGTTTTCGAGAAAACTTTCAATTCTCTTTGCGATGTTTACTCTCGAGAAAATCCACATTTTACTTCTTCTTCTTCTTCATCTAAGATATATTTGACTTTTAGATGTATTTAATTGCTTGTGTTATGTAATTTTTGTGCTCAGATTTGATTTGAACTGAGTTGACTAAGAGAATAAGTTTGTGAGATTTGAGGAGGAATGGAGTCATCGCAATCGCAGCTACAGAGAAGAGGAGGCGGCTTAGTTTCGATGTCACCGTCGCATACGCCGAGGTCGAGTGATAAGGCGGTGAGAGATCTGCGATCGGGGGAAGGTAATGTGAATGGAAAGCATGATAAAGAAAAAGGTGTGAATGTGCAAGTTATTTTGCGTTGCAGGTGAGTAAAAGTGAATGTACTAGAGTTGGTTATATTTACTGATTTCAAATTTGGCAGTAGTTGATGGAATTGGTATGGTGAAAATGTGCAGACCGTTGAGTGAGGATGAGATAAGATTGCATACACCAGTTGTGATTTCCTGTAATGAGGGTAAAAGAGAAGTTTCTGCTATTCAGAACATAGCTAATAAGCAGATTGACAGAACATTTGCCTTTGATAAGGTTTGATCATTTGCAGCTGATTTATCATTCATCTGTTCGATTTTGAGATCAGATTTACAGAAATGAATTGAAGAAATTAAGTGGTTCTCCATAAAATTTGGACATATTCCTAATTTCCTATAGCTTTCCTTTGATTTTTCCATAAAAATAATGCATTTTTCATAATTCTCATTAGACCTGTAGTTTACACTTGAAATGAATTTGTTGATTACACTTTTGTCTAATTATTTTTTCGTTTAAAAGTAAAAATTTCTTTTCTGTTATTAATCAATCATGGGTTTGGTGTTTTCTGAATGTGACCACACTTCTTTATAGTTTTTTTGAAATAAAAACACTAGTTTCTGATTAGTTTTTAACTACTGGTGCTTTTTGCCTGAAGAAGACTGTAACTTTATGGATAATTCTGTCTCAGGTGTTTGGTCCAACATCTCAACAGAAGGACTTGTATGATTCTGCAATATGGCCTATTGTTTTTGAAGTTCTAGAGGGATACAACTGCACCATTTTTGCTTATGGGCAGACAGGAACAGGGAAAACTTATACAATGGAGGGAGGGGGAAGGAAGAAGGTTGGTGGTTGATAGAAATGTTTTTGTTTCTGCTAGATAGTTTTTTTGTACTAATTGTTAAATTCCCCCATTTAGAATGGGGAATTTCCAAGTGATGCAGGTGTTATTCCTCGAGCTGTTAAACAAATTTTTGAGATATTGGAAGCTCAAAATGCTGAGTATAGCATGAAAGTAACACATTTGGAGCTTTATAATGAGGAGATCACAGATCTTTTAGCTCCTGAGGAATGCACAAAGTTTGTAGATGATAAATCCAAAAAACCAATAGCGCTGATGGAAGATGGTAAGGGTGGAGTTTTAGTTAGAGGCTTGGAAGAGGAGATTGTTTCCTCTGCAAATGAGATCTATAAGATCTTGGAGAAAGGTTCAGCTAAGAGGCGTACCGCAGAGACTCTTCTTAACAAACAGAGCAGTCGTTCTCACTCTATTTTCTCCATCACAATTCACATCAAGGAATGCACTCCAGAAGGAGAAGAGATGATCAAATGTGGCAAATTGAACCTTGTAGACCTTGCTGGTTCTGAGAACATATCACGCTCTGGTGCAAGGGAGGTGAGATGTGTAACTATCCAACTGCCAAGCCATTGCATTTGGCAGTATTCATAAATTTATCTTTTGCTCATGATAACTGATCTTTCGATGTTCTGCTTTTTAAGATCTCTGTATGTGCCATTCCCTTTTTTTTTGTTCAGTTGCTTTCTTCTCAATTGCAGTGTAATAACTAAATTTTCTTTTGCTGCAGGGCAGAGCGAGGGAAGCTGGTGAAATCAACAAGAGTTTGCTTACACTTGGTCGTGTTATAAATGCTTTAGTTGAACATTCTGGTCATATCCCATACAGGTCTTTTTCAGTCCAGTCTTATGTTATTATATAGTGCTTTTAGTTCTTACATATCCTGAGAAAGGATTGCTTAGTCCTATGTTATTATAGAATACTTTTAGCTCTTACATATCCTGAGGAAGTATTGCTTTGTATGTCAGGGATAGCAAATTGACACGGTTGTTGAGGGATTCTCTTGGAGGGAAAACAAAGACATGCATTATTGCAACAATATCACCATCAGTTCACTGTCTGGAAGAGACACTGAGCACTTTAGATTACGCTCATCGTGCTAAAAATATAAAGAACAAACCCGAGGTCAATTTTCAGGACATTTATTACCTAAAGAAAGTATCTTCCCTATCCTCTCTGATTTAACTACAGCTTTTCTTCTGTTGTTTTTTCAGATTAACCAGAAGATGATGAAATCTGCATTAATCAAAGATTTGTACTCTGAGATTGACCGACTGAAGCAAGGTCTTATCACTCCCGTCCTCTCTTTTTCTGTATATAAATCTATATCTTACTGCAACAAATTATCTAAAAACATTTATTTTCTATTTTATCCCCAACAGAGGTGTATGCTGCAAGAGAGAAGAATGGCATTTATATACCTAAAGATCGATATCTTCAAGACGAAGCAGAGAAGAAGGTTCAGTACTGTTTCAGGATCCCAATCTTGGTTGCAGTCACTTGACTTACATGTTTAATTACTCTTGTGGTAACTTGTTTTTCTCCTCTCCCAGGCAATGTCTGAAAAGATAGAACGGATGGAACTTGACTTCGAATCCAGGGACAAGGTGCACAAGAGATGAAAAATCTGGATCATCTTAATTTTCTTGTTAAAACCAATAAATTTTGTCAAAACTGATAAATCATATCTCATTATCCTGTTGCTTTTTGCAAACAGCAATTTATGGAACTTAAGGAACTATACAATTCTCAGCAATTGTTGACAGCAGAATTGAGTGGCAAACTTGAGAAGACAGAGGTTAGTGGAATTCTTAACTCATCTTATTCCAGATCTTTGTTATATCTGACTCTTTCTGATTGAATTTGCTATGTTTCTGTGTCTTTTCAGAAAAAGCTTCAGGAAACTCAGCATACATTGGCTGATCTAGAAGAGAAACACAGGCACGCAATCACCACTATAAAAGAAAAGGAATTTCTGATATTTAACCTTCTAAAATCTGGTAAGCTTCATCCTCTATGCCAGGTAAAAGGAGAAATCTATTGGCTAGGCATTTGGCTTCAGGGAAGCAACGTATTATGCCAAATACCTATTATTTTGACATTTTTATAAAAGTAAAGTAGGGATATGGGTGTATTACAGTTTTCATTAACATTAGCAAGTTTGGATGCAGCCATAATCATTTGGCAGTGAATGTGCGGATTTATGTAATATAATTTCACAATTAGAGTAGTGCATGACCTCTGGAATTGTATGTCTTCTACCAGAAAAGGCACTGGTTGAGCAAGCATTTGAACTTCGAGCTGAACTGGAAAATGCTGCGTCAGACGTGTCGAAGTTGTTTTCCAAGATTGGTGTGTATACACTATACAGTAGTTCTAAAACTCAATACATGATTTTTCTTGCTAAGAAAATGATGTTGTATCAAACTCCTGCATACTGATAATGGGTGATTTCAGAGCGCAAAGACAAAATAGAAGGCAGAAACAGAGTTCTCATCCAAAATTTCCAATCCCAGCTGACTCAACAACTTGAAGTCCTGCATAAGACTGTTGCTTCTTCAACCACACAACAAGAACGACAGCTCAAAGGCATGGAGGAAGACATGCAGTCCTTTGTTT
Organism: Solanum medicagineum; assembly: GCA_026153255.1. Classification (NCBI taxonomy): domain Eukaryota; kingdom Viridiplantae; phylum Streptophyta; class Magnoliopsida; order Solanales; family Solanaceae; genus Solanum; species Solanum medicagineum. The sequence continues at coordinate 7,480,149 of JAPFFP010000009.1, read as the reverse complement.
CTACGAAGACTGAGGTATTCTTGACCCAAATTTAGGAAATAGTCTTGTTACTTGAAAAATTGTACAAATTGATTCCAAAGCCAAAAAGAGATGACAGTATGTAGTTTTCAGATATTCTTTGTTGCAGTACTTATTGAAATAAATTTAATTAGGGAGCATATGTAATTATTCAAAACTGCACTTTTGACAGAAATAAATTACATGCTGAATAAGTGTAGTGCATATATTATTAAAGTTTCACATATTTCTGGTGGAAATTGTACTCCCATTAACCAATATCACTTTTTTGTCTGCTTTTCAGGCAGTCGAGGAGCTTCGAGGCCATCTAGAGAACTTGAAAACCATGTTTGGTTCTGGTATCAAAGCTTTAGATGGTTTGGCTGGGGAACTTGACGGCAATGCTCAGTCAACCTTTGACCGTTTAAATTGTGAAGTTTCTAAACATTCTTCTGCTTTAGGAGAGGTGTGTATCTTTTTCTGTTGCTTTAAGACATTCTGAGGAATTTTTTTCTCATCTCCTTTTTCCTGGTGTAGCTTTTTAGGGAGATTGCTTCTGAGGCTGATACCTTGGTTAATGATCTTCAAAATAGTTTGCATGATCAGAAGGAGAAACTAATCGCATTTGCACAACAACAACGTGAGGTATCAAAGTTAACAACTTTTGAAGCACCTATATTCTTCAATGCTCCTTATCTGGATCTTTCTTTTTCCTTCGCGAGTATAGCTTATAAATTTTGGATGCCTTTATAGGCACATTGCGGGAGTATCACAATGTCGAGGTCTATTTCTCAGATTACTGGCAACTTCTTTAAGACTCTAGATATGCATGTGTCCCAATTAGGTGAAATAGTGGAAGAAGCACAGACGGTTAGTGACCAGAAATTCTCTGAACTAGAAAAGAAGTTTGAGGTCAGTGACTTCATCCACTAGCGTATGACTATTTATTAAACAATGTCATTATGTATTTGTAACTTCATTTTATTTATATCCCAAATTTTAGGAATGTGCTGCCAATGAGGAAAGACAAATCTTGGAGAAAGTAGCAGAGTTGCTAGCTGGATCAAATGCTAGGAAGAAAAAGTTGGTAGGTCAAATAGTAATGATAATGATGTGCATCAAAGTTTTTGGTGTGGCCAAGATTGTACAATTCTAAACCTGAGAAAAATGATGATGAAAATACCTTCCTTTTCTCTTGTATAGTTTTATGTTCTGAATATTTGCTTAATTGCTTGCAGTTCCCATTAGTCCATAATTGACTAATTACATGATCAACTAGAATGCATCTACTTTGGGTTGTAAAAGCTAATTGAATTTTTTATGGCTATCTTCTCTAGGTTCAAACCGCTATTGATGACCTTAGAGAAAGTGCCTCCAACAGAACCAACAGACTGAAACAAGAGATGTCAACCATGCAAGATTCAACTTCTTCAGTCAAAGTCAAATGGATTGATTACATGGAAAAGGCTGAATCACACTATCTTGAAGAGACTATTTCTGTGGAAAATGGGAAGAAAGAGATGGAGAAGGTGCTACAGAATTGGTATGTAACCCATCATATCTTACAACTGACATCATCATATCTTACAACTGACATTGCCCTTTGACATCGGCAAGTATGTTTGTCATCCTTTTTGTGTTAACCTGGAAATATGCAATGTGCAGTGTGCAAAAGGCTAAATTGGGAGCAACGCAATGGACAAATGCACAACGGTCTTTGTTAAACCTGGAGGAGAGAAATGTTGCTTTTGTCGATGAAATTGTTAGGTCAGTTGGTTAACTGATTGTTCAGGTGTTCAGTTTCATGCGGGTGTAATATTTTACTTAGACCGTGACCATCAATGTCTTCTGCAGGGAAGGAATGCATGCAAATCAAGCATTGCGTGTGAGATTTTCATCTGGTGTGTCATCCACTCTTGAAGACACTGATGCTGCTAGCAAACACCTACTCTCATCTATTGACCGTAAGCTATCAAGAGTTGCACGTTAAGAGATTTAACCTTTTTTCTTGTCTTCCAATTAATTTGATCAACACATGCAGATTCTTTACAACTCGATCGTGATGCTTGCGCAAACCTTGATTCTACGATTGTTCCTTGTTGTGGAGAGTTGCGCGAACTGAACAGCGGACACTACCACAAGGTTGTTGAAATTACAGAGTACACTGGAAAGAGTCTTTCACAAGAATACATGGTAAGGGCATTGCCTCAAATTTCTCCATATTTAGTTTGTCAAAAAAGGACTGTGCTCTAAAGTCATATTTCAAATTGCTTTTAATCATACCAGGTTGATGAACCGTCGTGCTCAACTCCAACAAAGAGACCATTTACTCTTCCAAGCATTGAATCTATCGAAGAACTAAAAACTCCCGCTTTTGAAGAGTTGTTGAATTCATTTTGGGATGGAAAATCCTCAAAGCTAGCAAATGGAGATGTCACGCATAGTATAGAGATGGAGGTAGCTCCTCCTTTACGAGATTCAAGAGTTCCACTCACTGCTGTAAATTAGAAGAGTCCGGACTACAGACATCATAATACTGGCAATTAAGGAGGAGAGTTGTACATATAATATATGTCTTGAACATCGATCTTCTCATCTATACGTAGCAGATAATCTATCCATTCTTTGTATTTAAGTTTGGTGATGGAAATATGTAATGTTTGTGCTGAATATGTGATGTTTATAGAGCTTGTAACTTCAGTAATCGATACATTGTATACTCAAATTCCTTTCAACTCTTAATACAGGATTCAGGATTAAGTTCAAGTAAGAGCATCCTATTTGTTTGCTCCATCAAGTGATCTATTTAGCTATGCAACATAGAACAAGGTAGTTGTGCAACAGCAAAGCAAGTTATCACCTGCAGTCCACAAGACCAACTTATTTTTCATTTCTCTCATCTAACTAGGTTAACGTACATATGAGAAGGTTACAACACATGGACTCTGCTGCTAATCAAACTCAGAACGGTGATTGCGCTTGAGCATACTGGTAAATATACACTGGAAAAATAAAAGGAACAAATGAAAAAGGGATAGATAAGAGTCAACAAGGCTAAATGAGATTTTTTCTCAAAAAAAGTTGTGAAACAGCAAAGCAAGTTTATCACCTGCAATCTACATATTAGAGGCTCCCGTTTCTCCATGTTTTAACTATTGAACTACTCTACATTTGAACTAGCATAGCCAAAATACACCCTCTTAGCGACCAGCATGGCCCCCCAAAAATCTGAACCATTGAAGTGGATGAGTTTCACTGAGCCAATAGGTCAGTATTTTTTGTTAAGAGCCGTCTGATGGCTTTTCTGCAGCAAAGACCAAATGAACAGTAAGGTTAAGAAGGAAACGAAAAAGCAGTATAATTCCAACATTCTTCCCCTCCCCAAGGGAGTAGAATCAAGATGTGAAATGGATCAAAGTACCTGGAAGCTTCAGATTAGAGCTCCTTCCCAGTTCCCACAATCAAGCTGGTGGCTCTCCAGCACATGTTTCACCATCAAAATTATCAGTAGAGTTTTGTTGACATAACTTATTTCCATCTCCAGGAGTTGAGCAAATAGTATCCCAATCCATCAGAGAAGAACCACAATGCATAGCACCTGGTTCTGACATATGACTGCTCTTAATGTTGTCCTCTACATGATCCTTACCATCCTCATAAGTAAGGTCTGTTTGATCCTGGACCACGTTCGAGGGCTCAACAGGGAGATCTGAGCTCAAATCAAGACCATTTTGTTCCCCTGTCCCATGAAAAGCGACAGTTACTGTTCCTTGATCAGATGGTTCAGCAACTTCTTTCTTTTGCCTCTTCCATTTCTTTGTAGATGAAGTACCATCATCCTCAAAATCTTCTTCTTCTCTATCTCTATGTAAGTAAACCCAGAGCTTCTTCTCATTATCAAACTGTACACAAGGATCACGTTCATAATGCAAACGATCCAATGCACCACTAACAACTTGATTGACTTGAGCATCAGAAACATCTTCCACAATAAACTGTGAGTCTCTGATTAAAGTACAAACATCTGCTCTAGTCCCTGTACTGCCAGGCAACCTAGCTGCTGCATCTCGCACGAGACAGAGAATTGTTACATGGGCAGGGCGATCCTTTTTAAGCATGAAGTGATCACGGGCTTTTGACGTTGGCTTGCCACCGCACCTTCTCAGAGGAGCAACTATTGATTTTTTACCATCAATAGCAGTGTAGGAGAAGGCCCTGTCAGGAATTGAATACCTAAGGAATTCCTCTTTACGGAAATACTCTCTGACTTCTTCAGAGCTTGGGCCAATGGTACTCAGACTCTTCTGAGCTCGCAAGTCTCTGAACCTTTCCTTCTCATCTAGATTATATTGCATCAATGACAAAGGAGGCTCAGGAAGACTTCCTATCTGCCGAAGCGTCTCCTGACCATTTTTCAGCCAATTGGCAAAACAATCAACTAACTTGACAAGCATTTTGTGAGGAAGACCCCACACTTCTGGAGATGTGACTTCCTCCATAGGCTCATGATCAGATGAATCAGGGCTCACTGGACCAATCCAGGACCAACTTTTGGTGGGTTTTTTATAGACCACAAGTGGTTTCCACCCTTTTGCACCAAGCGGCGCTGTTTTGGAAGAAAATATTTTGAGTACTCCTCTGACCAAATCATGGAGAGGTTCTTGAGTCTCAAGAATACATGGATCTCCCGGGTTTGATCTCACACGGTTAACAATTTCTTGAACACTCAGAGAGGGCACCTTTGCTTGAGTGGAAGGAAGTGAATTATCACCATCCAACTCTGAAGGTGGTGCACCTCCACCGTGCTCCTCCAGAGCTTCCTGTCTTCCAGCATTTGTATCTACAGTCTCTTCTGGAAGCAAGGTAATCATTGCCATACGAACTGCTGAAAGAAGATGAATGACGGAGAATGAGAAGCCAGTATGAACTGTAGGAGTAATCAAAGTGAATGGCTTTTTCTGAGGTCGGCTTTCCACATCTACGTCTTCTTCTATCATTTCTGAAGTTGGAGATTTGGGAACTCCCACTAAAGAAGGCCATGATTCATCCTCCAGCTTCTTTTTACCCCGCTTCACTGAGAGATCATCTTGTCGCTGCTGGGTATCAGTATAGAGATTGTCAGTATCATCTATCTCATCCATGTACGGGATATCAACTTTGACTTTCCGCTTCTTCATGACTGAGTTGCAACCTGTTAAATGCATATCAGATTTTTCATGATGATCAAAAGCATGTGTGTCAAGCATCTGACCTTTCTTTGAAACCTTGGTAGAAACTCCATTTCTTTTAGCCGGCAACGGCATCTGCAATGCGTCATCCTCCTGAAACTTGTGATCTATCATATAGTTTGCAGGCAGGATATCACGGCTAACTTTTCCTTTTAGTTTCTTCTCTCTGGTGGATGCCATGTGGTACCTTTCAGTATGGTCCCCTTGCAAAGGACCGTTCCTGGCTAGCTTGTAGATTGGTCGCTCATCATCATTGTCATTGTCGAACTGGCTTAAACCAGAGAAATGATTTCTAGTGGAGAAACTACTTGGATGATCAAGATCATGCATCTTACCCATTGCTTCTGCTCCCAAGCCATGACTTCCGGTTCTATTTGTGTGAAAAAGTTCAGTGGAGTCACCCATCATCCTAGAAGAATGAAATGAACCATCACGTGCCAGCATACTGTACTTATCCTTCTGACCAAATTTAGCCTTTCTAGTGTCCAATGCAGACATCAAGTTCATGGAACCACTGGGATATGCCCACTTGCTCCTCATCAATGGATTATTATCCTCGTCGCTTCGTTCAGATGATTCAGATTCAGTTTCTTCAGTCTTTGCGGACACCCTTTTACCTCTGTCTCCATTCTGCATTTTCGCCTTAACTTTCTCAGGGAAGGATTTTGCCCTATTGTTTGACTGAAACAAATTATCATTTAATTTACGATGAGGATATTGTTGGTCCACCTTCCACTTTTTGCTTTTAACATTCATGTTACCGAACTTGTGCGATGGGTTGGTAAAATAATTATCCTCTTGTACTTTACTTGGCCAAAACGGTTCACTTCCGCTCACTAGTTCCATTCCGCTTCCTTTCAGCACCATGGTAGGAATCCGGATTTTCCCATAATTCATCTGATCTTCAGAGCAAAACTGTGGGAGACCATCAGCATACCTGTCATTTTTTCCAAAATCATATGCAGTTCGGGCATTGCTGGGCTTTGCAGTCAAGACCTTGATATCTGACAGCTGATTGACAGTATTGTTCCTTCCATAGGCATAAAGATCATTCTTTGACGGAACAGGCACACCCATGAAAACATCAGAGCTTTCTTCTACTCTAAACCTTTCATGCTTCTTCCCCAATTTGACATTCCCACTTTTATCAACAGCCCCTGCCCGTGAAAAGTTTCTCTCTCTTTGCACATCCACTTCGAACATCCCATCCTCCTCATAATTGCCATTCAACATATCCCTCATTGGGACACCCATCCCAGAATCATAATCCATTCCTTTACCACGACAAAAAGGAGGCAATGCAGAATCATAGGGCCCTGATTTAAGTTCTCTTCCTTTAGTGGCAGAACCCTTTGTTCCACCTACCTTGAGAGTTCCTTTTAGGTTCTTCCTTTTGTATCTCGTAGCTTTCAAAGCCATTTGTCTAGATGATGTATCCAAGGCTGACCCTATCTCGTATCCAGAATAGCCCATATTCTGTACAAGATTACGATCTTTTGTTCTTTTGCCCCACAAAGTATCACTGAACTCCTCTCTCTCGGATCCATCACTTTCCAGTTCTTCCATTTTCTCATGCATTAGAATCTTCTCATTCTTCTTAATGTTCAGCACTTGAAGCTTCTCCTCAATGCTATACCCAGGGCAACTGAGCCAAGCATCTCTTATCTGACAAAGATTACTGACAATTGCATTCTGATGGTTTCTGAGGTGGTGATAATGCTTCCGCTTCTGAAAGAAAATCAATCCTTGTCGGTAAAGGGCCACTCTTGGCTCACACAACCCACCCTTCAACATGTTAAACAGCTTATCAAGGGGACTTCCAAAATGCATATTATTACCCGTGAGGAGGTCTTTCAACGTTTGCATAAACGTTTCCTGGTTCATATCAGGAAGGTACTGAGCAAGATTAAACCTTTCTTCCTCAGACAACACCTCATTCCAAACATCCAATGACAACACATCACCCAACCCCGAAAGATCATATAATTCAAAAGGAATGCTACATGTTTGATCCCCAATTTGACAAAACTCCTCCTTAGACTCCCCTAATTCCAACAAATCAAAGTCGTCTGATCCCGCCCCTGAATCACAATCATCGAAATCATCATCATCATCCTCGCCATTAGATTCAACTTCACCTCCGTTTCTTCTCTGAAACTCCTCATCCTCACTCGACATACTGTCCCTACTACGAGGAGAAAATTCTGAATCAATTGGTGATGCCTTAAAGCTTCCCTTTTCGATCACCATTCAACATAAAAACAACGCCCAAACAAATAAACCGACCCCCTTCCAATCAAAATTCAAAACCCTAAAAATAAAAAATCAACCAAAACGCAAAAAATTCAGAAATTCTCCATACCCATAACAAGAAAACACAAAAAATCAAAACCCACATCGCAAAAACAAAAATAAACACACCCATACACACATATCACATAATAAGTGTAAAGAGAAAAAAATCACAGATGAATTAGAAGAAATTACCTTGAGACGGATGAACCCAAAAGCAAGAAATGGAAAGGGAATAAAACGGCGACCCAAAATTCCTTGTAGCTAATGTGAGGGAAAGAGAAAGAAAACCCTAAGAGAAAGAGGCGGTTATACTATGCTATGCGGGTGCTTGGAAAGAACAAAGTAGATGATACTATGCAAGAGAAAAAGGAGAAAAAAGGGGGAGGAAGAAGATGAAGATGACGTGGATGGTGGCATTGCCGTTGGATTGAGAGATGAAAAGACTAAAAAGGGCATGTGTGTGAGAGAGAGAAAGGGAGCTAGGAGGAGGTAGAAGTAGAGTGTAGGGCTGTGTGTGTGTGTGTGTGTGTGTGTGTGTTGAGTCGAAGAAGAAGGGGTTGAGTAAAGAACAGGGGTGACTCGGGAAATAATTTTTTTATTGATTTTTCCAAAATGGATTAATCAAATTTATAATCTCGTGGTTGATTGGTCAATGTAACAATAAACACAGCCATCATATTTTTAAGATTAATAAGAAGCACGAGCCTATCTATGATATTAGTAGTCTAAGACGAAAATCGAATGTAGGTCTTAAACTTAAAAATATATATTTATATATCTTTTTATGAATTTTATTTTTTTGAGACGCAAAATTCTTTTTTTAATTATAATTAATTTCATTCAATAATTTTTTTTAATTGATCATATAATCATATTATAGATGTGTCAAATTTATACTGATAATTCTTTCTTTTTATATGAAATAAATAAACTTTATTGTAAATAATACCTAGTATTTTTTCTTTAAAGAAAAATCTATAACCTATTATTACTAAAATAAAAATTGACACCCTCAAAATTGACTCCTAATAAGAAAGAGAATATGCGTATGGGTGATGACATATTATAATGAGGAGGGTGTTCATGCTTAATTGAAAAATAGATGGTTAGAAAATTCGAACTAATCGATTAAATAACAATAATAACATATTAGTTATACAAAAATTACTTCTAGTGCATTGTTTGATATGATTTAGTTTGGTTAAAAATAGCTATTGCATAATGTCTTTAAAAGGATTTATTTACAAAGATACTCTCCACAAATATGGTCGAAAATATATAAGAAAGGTTTTCAGGAGAAATTGAGCCTTCCACCCATGCAGTGCATGCACTAAAAACACTTATTATTAATATCATGAAATTTTATGTATTAGCAATACACGTCTCAATACATAATAAGGTATATAATCAATTATTGTAAATAGGCTAAAAAGTGTATCAAATAAGGTACTACTAATATTCAAAGCTTTTACACACATTATTTCTTCAAATACATTCTATCGAACGAGCCCTGGATAAAATTTGAGAAAGATAGAATATGTAGATTTTATTCCTACTTCATAGGAATAAAATGGTGATTGTTGTTAGACTCTTAGATAAAACTTGCCATAGAATTTGAAGCATGGGATACAAATATGAAGAAATTATGAGAATTTAAAAGTACGATTACATCTAGTAATTGTTATTGATTGATAATTGTTATTAGTGAATCAATTAAATAAATAAGTAAATATAATTTTAAAATAATTTTTACTTTTTATCAATTGATACGATTTGATTAAATTTATTTTTTTTAATATTTATATCATAGAAACAAAGAAAAAAATTCTAAATAAACTTATATTGATCGAGATTTACGTAATAAGCAACTATATTATATCCTTAGAGATGGTAATTAGAATAGAAAAAGGCTAAATAAGGTAGGGCGAGGTGATATTGAAAATTAAACAGCTAGGATAGATAGAAGATCTCAGCTTGGACTTGTTTTATAAATTGTTCATACAATTCAACCTTACATTAGCTAAAATTTGGGATCATTGCTAAAAAAAATATTTTATATTTGTTTATTTAGTTTAATGTTAAGACATCCACAATGTCCACTTTAGCATTATGATTGAGAAACGAATATTAGTTTAATATTTTATTTTTTTATTTAAGTAGAATATAATTTGACAAAGATAGAAAAATTAATATTAAAATTGCAATGATTTTATATATATAGTTTTTAATTGATTCGGAGATTTTACCTTGTATGAATAACGATTTATGAATTAGTGATAATGATAGTTATTGAGAAACCATAAGGTGGTGTTAGGATCAAATAATTTTTGTCACGATGGACATTAATGAAAATAGTCCCTACTAGCTAAATAGTGTTGGACATTACTCCTAGATTCATTTTATGAGAATTGTCTTTAACTATTGTATTTGAGATTGATATTGTGAAGGACGTAAACTGATAACTTGTTATTATTTTCTGTGTTGTGTGGTTTAGATATGGCGTCTCAAGAGGTGGCAATTAAGAAACTAAGGTGGTGTCGTATATAAGTGTTTAACCAAAAACACTATTCAACTTTCCTCACCCATTCTGAAACCATTTGGACCATATTTTCTGTAAATTTTATGTCGAAACATTGTTGAGACTTTGTAAACGTAAAGAAAGAATCAATGTTACTTTATTGTTTGAAAATTAAGTGATCATTAGAAATTTTCAAAACAAAAATATTGAGGAATATTTTGGGAGTTTGAAGGTGGATAAAAGAGGATATGGGAAAAACCCATTCCTTTTCCCCTCTAAGCTGCCTTTTTATCCTGTAACAACATATTAGACATAGTGACTAGTAGAAAGATTTTAACAAGGTCCTTTGGGTGCTTAAACTTCAGGGTATGTGGTCTTTTGTTGGCCATGATGAGTCATTTCATTGGTTTTAGAGAACTTTCAAATCAATTCATGCCTACTTTTTTGCTTATCATTCGAAGATGAATGGGAAGTAAATTGATATCTATTGTAAAAATTTATTTTATCGTTAGTGAAAATATCATTATTAAAAATACAAGAATCTCATACGCCATAAGTTTAAGATTAATTCCTTCGTATACAAGTGCAGTAAATGTGAATGAAGATCATATAATGACCCTATCACAAAGTTAAGTTAAAATCAATTTAGTCTTAAACTTAAGTTTCAACTAAGAGAGCTTTCAACCTATAACAAATTTGGTGGACCATAATCTATCAAATTATTAAAGGTCTACGAGTCTTCTTTTCAATGCCACCAAGTTTGCATCATTCTGAATTCAGATTAAAAAATTATGATCATTTAACTGAATGTTATCTGAGCTGAGTCACCATGGCGGGATGGCGCCAGTTAAATATGGTTTCAGACCTAAAAACATTCCTTTTACTCTCAAAACTCATCCAAGGTCAAGTTAGGACAAGAGAGGGGTGATTTTTACACTTTTTCATTGAGTTTCATTAATCTAACACTTATTTGATTCTTTAATTCTTAAAATAATATTAGATTGATCATAGTGGAGGTAAGAAGTTAATCTAGGTGAAACTTTTTTGGTGTAGAGAGAATTAATAGGTTTAAATCTCTTGATTTTGAGTTAGCATTGAAAGATTATGTCCTTGGACCTGAAAATTAATCTATAAATTTCAAGACATGGAACTTTGGGTAGATTAAAGGGTAGACATTATGAATTTGAATCCCAGGATATTTGTTGGAAGGGTAGTTTATTAATTGCTCTTATGATTGTTATTATTAGATGATTTAACTTTTGGAAACATGAAGAAGGAAGATCAGTAGCGATAGCTTACTTGTTGCAGCAGTTTGGTTACTTGTTGCAGCAGTTTAGTCCCCAAGTAGGCTAGTCTTCTCATCCAGTGTAATAATAGATATGAAAGAATTGAAAGTTCAAGTGATGCTATATTGGTGATGTATTTGTCTATCTCTGTTTAATCTTTTGATGTTGTTTGGTATATTTCATATAATTCGGTATGAGGTTGCTTATTTTCAAATGAAAGGTGATTGAGAGGTTTGTTAAGCAAAGAATTGATGACTTGGAGTCATATTATCTTTAATACTATGGTTATGTATGTTAGTACGGACTTAAAAAGAAATCTGAGTTTTTGTCCCTATGTAGACCACATTGGCGGGAGGAATCCTGCTATGGCGAGGCTACCATAGCGGAGCCAGTGCTGGTAAAGGAATATGAGTTTCAACAGGCTTAGTGTGTCTCTTATTGTATGCTTATTTATGAATATTTACTTCATATGTGTGGTGTTTTTCAGATTGATTGATGATGCCTACCAGTATGTGTTGTTTATACTAATACTACTCTTATTAAACCTTTTTTTTTTTTTTGGTATGGTCTGATTGCAAAATTAGTGATGTTTCTTAGATGAAGACAAAAATGATCTTAACAACTTTTACTCTTCTTTCCTTATGGTAGGAGTTGCGTCATTATTTTATTTATCTATATTCTTACAAGCTCTTGTACCTGTTCAGACCACAATCCTTGGGGATGTTAGGTATATTTTTCAAAATCTTGAATTGAATTTTTAGTTCTTTACTTGATAATTCAAAGATCCTTTTCAATTTTATCTTTTGTTTTGTTCATCTTCTGCATGATTTAATTAGCTAGAAATTTATGATTTTCTTATCTAGGTGTTATAGTAGGTTCCCACGCGCCCCCGCTGGTTTGGATGGTGGTAGAGAATTTTGCTACAAAACCTTAACTATATCTACAAATTATAGTTTTATTTAATTACAATTACATATAGTAAATACTTATCATATGTTTACTATATTATGTAACTTTCCCAAATTGTAATCTTTAATTCGCAAGTTTGAAGGTGATTTTAAAGTGGCTAAATATTAGCCTCTCTATTGTTTTTTAGTTGTCATGTTGTGCTTTTGAAAAAGTCAATTTAATTAAATTTAAAAATTAAATTAAACTACATTAATCGATAAAACTCCAAAAAATTTCTATATTAAGTGGGTTGCTACAAGAACCCATATCATTCAACTCTCCAAGCACAAATATATCTTGTCTTTTACCAAATTACACCACTTATGTTTACATATTCTCAAAAAATCACATCCATTTCAAAATATTACACCTTCTTTTTTTTTTTTAACCTTTGCCTCCCCTAAAAATGATAAAAAAGACTCTTTCTTTTCTTTTCTTTTTAAACTGGTACAACAATTATGCCCCTATAAGTCTACTCTTTTTTTTTGGAGGGGGGGGGAGGCAGAGGAGGGGATTTGCTCCCATTAATTGCCTATTCTAGAGAAATCACTACTTATTTTAAATTTTATATCTTCTTTGCTTTTGTTGGACATTGTTCTTCGGTTTGTATGAGTAGGTTGAAGATGACGAAGAAGAAGAAACATAGACGGGATTGAAAAAGACAAAGAAGAGGAAGAAGATGACCAAAAAGAACAAATAAAGTGAATTTTTTTCGGATACTCTAAAATCTTTTAAGATTTTGATTCCTTCACATTTTTTAAATCTTTTTTGGGTAGGAAGAAGATGATGAAGAAGAAGAAACAGAGGAGGAATTGAAAAAGATGATAAAGAAAAAGAAGCAACACGGAGGATATTCCAAGCACGAGTTCAAAACCCCTAGTAAAAAAAAATTCGAAGAAAAGGGTTAAAAAAATTGAAGCTGCTAAATCTCCGAAGAAATTAAAAGAGCAAAAAAGCTTGTATCTGCTATTTTACGCCCTTCATTACCAAAAGTTCTTTTTTGGACACCACAATGTATCATGGTTGTTTATTTTTTTGTCGTGTATCATTGTATGAATCGTGAATTAGAAAACATACTTATTTTTTTTTTCATTTTTTATGTTATTTTGTTCTGATTTCTAATGATAGGAGAATGATACACAGTAAAATAATTGTTTATTATTTTGTTGTGTGTTATTGTATGAATCACGAATTAGAAAATATAATTGTTTTGTCATTTTTATGTTATTTTGTGTTTGATTTTTGTAATGATGGAGAATGATACACAGTGCATTGCACCACTTTGTACATAACGATCTTTGTTTTTTGTACATGTTTGTACAATTTATGTTTCATTATTCTCTTTGAATCATTGTGGTCTTGTATTTTGTGATCTTATTTATCATGTATCTAATATATTGAAAAATATTATATTGTATCACTATTAGCAAGAACGATGATTGTTCTTTTACCCTTTTTATCATGCTTGCACAAAATTTTTTATGTATCATTTTCTACCATGCCTTTTTGGCATTCCTAGCTCATGTATCATTACATATCACACATCATGTTGTATCAGGTACACTGTAAATTATAGATCACATTGTATCATATATATCACGACGCACACACTACATGATACACATATTTTGTTTGTTATATTTTTTGTATAATTATCTCATGTGTTTTTTTCTTTAGCTCATGTATCATTATATGCTCCACATCATATTTTATTATTGAGCACACACGTAAGATACACACCATGTGTTCTTATTTTATTTTTTTTTACAAATACAACATGAGGTATATATTATATGATACACATGATATTATATCAATCACACATATAAAGGATCACTATTTTTAGTTTGTTATCTTTATAAAATTCGTGTCAAGTTTCATTACATTTATTAAATATCAACCATTTATAGTTGTACTTCTTATATGTTTTGTTCTTCATAAATGGTATATTTTATTTTAGTACTAATAATAAATAGCATTTTGTACATTGTACATGATGACTTAATCATTGTATCATTAAACATATCAGAACCTATATCAAAATGAGATTTCAATAAAAAATTTATTCTGAATCTGATTTATTGTAAGAAAAAAATTATCAAAACAAATGCTTCAATGCATTGACTTCAAATACAAATGAACTCCTATGTTCTTCGGATACAACAAATCAAAGGATCATTTCAAAGAACCACTTGCAAATGATTTAACTAATATAGATTAGTTATTTTTTAATAGTTAGATGAATGAAACTTTTTAAATGTATGTAAGATGGTTCTAATTGAATTTTTTTATTAGTACTCAACTTTTGTATTTTTTGTTTTAAAATTTAATATAAATGTTTATGTTAGCAAACTTGGTGTATCAGCTTCCAAACTCATTAGATTTGAACAAAGTTTGCACAGTCTAATATATCATGATACAATATTATTTTGTAATATTTCTTGATAGTATATCACTTCACATGATACTTGACAATTATAATATACACGAATTTATACTTAGCAAATTTGCTGGTAAATTCTACCAGTTATAAAAAAAATATTATTTGAGTTGCTTACATGGGGTTTAATCATATGTCATGATATAGTGTTATTTAAAAAAAAACACTAAGTACATGTTATAGTACAACTCATTACATAAATACTTATAAATCAACCAGTATATTTATGTATTATAACTTTATAAAAAAATGATATAGCATGATTCATAGCAATAAAATTGTGAATCCTATTGTGTGTTACGTCAAATTGTTGCAAGCATTGTATAAGTATCATTAACCATGATACAATGACTATATTTTATGCTAATTGATTCAACAACAAAGTAAGAAAACATAAATTTTATATATGTATCAGTTACACAAGTAATCGAAAAGAGAAAGATATTAGTGGCAACCTAGTTATACATAGATTCATACAGAAGGATATAATTATACATGATACAATAAGTCATACAATAAGTTAAATGAATCATTGAAAATGATATATTGGGTACACACGATATTTATCAATATAATGATACACGGTATAATAAGTCACACAGTAAATTAAATGAATCATTGAGAACGATACATGGGTTATACAATGTAGGAGCAATGCAGTGTTCATTGGGTGATACTTACCAATGTCATCATTAACTAGTCTATTCTATGATGATAGATGCCATCGCTCTTTTCTTACTGAAATATGAATTTTTTATTTTTGAAAAAAATGTCAAGTCATCATTAAATGGATGTACCATGTTTTTTTAAAATTTCTTTTATGGAAAGAAATTTTTAATTTTTTTTTATGAAATAGGGGAATGTGCATTACCTATCCAATTCATCATTAAAGTTTCCATCACTCTTTTGAGCAAAAGCACACTTTTTTTTTTCTTCAAAATTCGTACCATCAGCATTAAATGGGCTAATCTTTTTGAAAGCAACGGACTACTTTTAAAATGTATCAATATGTATCACCATGTTATAAAAGAGTATCAAAACATAGCTTTTTCAAGAGATTTTTGTAATTATGAAAAAGACAGGGACAAATTAAAATTTTCACTTTACACTATGGGATTTTTGTAAGTTTCCCTTCTTTCTTTCTTTCTTTATTTTATTTTGGTTTTTTCTAGTTTGTCATTTTAATTTTTTGTTTTTTTATATCTATTTAATTGTATATATACACATTAAATATAAAGAGCTCATAGAAGCGTGGGTCCAATACTTGTTAATTTATTTGTCTTAATTTATATGACACAGATGAAATTTGAAAAGTCAATAAAAATATTTTTATGGTTTTTAAATTCATTTGGAGACTGGCTATAGCGCAAAGAGACTATAGCACTTACTCACAATAATTATATTGAAGCACATAATTAGTTGATCAATTATTTTATTTTATTTTATTTATAAAAAACTACGAATTGGGACTGTCATTAATCATTTGATAGTATTCAATATATATGTATATATGTTTATCTTTCACTTCATTCTTTTTCGTTTTAAAGATTCGATATAAAGAGTCTTCTACCAACACATTTAACTCCATTTGTTAGAATAGCTTTCATTGAATCTTTACGCCTATCTTTTTTTTTGAACCTATATTACTTTTGACATAATTTTTAAATAATATATGTTAACTAACTACATAAAATATTAAAAGTCAAATTTAAAATTTTAAAATTAATAAAATATTTTATTTATTAATATACTATCCAAGTAAAGTAAAATAAAATTCCCCACTAAAATGAACGAAATTTCCAACTAAAAGACTTTCATCGAAAGCAAATCAATTTGGAGCTTTTCAAGATACCAACATGAACATCAATGGAAAAAAGCAACAAAACAAAACTTTAGATGGTATACAGTATCCTCTTCAAATCAAAACCTCTCATTATTTATATATTATATATGATTATTATTATTATTATCGTAAAGTTAAGTTGCTCTCCATATTTTATCAATATAAGTAATATTTAAGCATTTTATGATTAAAAAAACACTCATATTCATGATCTAGATCTCTTTCTATTCCCTATTAATGGTCATTAAATATTTTTATTTATGGTGAAAGGATTAAGAGAGCTTTATAACTTTGACATTCCCCATGAGTGAGCAAGCAAAAATTGTTCATGAATGTATTTCCTTGGCTTTTCTTCCGTGGTTTCCTTTGCAATTGTGAAGGGAAAAGAAGACTAAAGAAAATTGATGGTATGTATATAGTTTGTTTAGATTATTACTTTAGGATAACTTTAATAGTGATTGTGATCACACAAATAATTAACAAAATATATGTATCTAAAATTCTTTTGATTTTGTTCTTTATGTTATCATTTTTAATTGCAATGTGAAAATGAAATAGAATATGAGTTTAAATAGATACTTTTAGTATGAACTATTTACACATATATTCTGTATTCATTCACTTATGAAATTGATATGTTTGATATATAACTAATATATTAATATTTCAAATATATCATATTACAAATGTTGCAATATTAGTCTAAAATTCTTTTGATTTTGTCCTTTATGTTATCATTTTTAATTGCAAAGGTGAAAATGAAATAGAATATGAGTTCAAATAGATACTTTTAGTATGAACTATTTACACATTATATTCTGCATTCATTCACTTAAAATGAAATTGATATTTTTGATATATAACTAATATATTAATATTCCAAATTTATCATATTACAAATGTTGCAATAATAGTCTAAAATTATTTAAATAATATATTTATATTAATTGGCACACGTGCAACGCACGTGTTCAAAAACCAGTTTACTTATAAAATTATATTAAATATATTATTGTTATCATTGTTGCTATAATAAATTCTTTGTTTTATTTTTTAAATTAATAATCTGACTCATTATAAACAATAAGCAATTATCTATAATGTCTTTTTAGAGTATGTTTTTCACATACATTTTTTTCACACAACAACTAGTTTATAAGTATCGACATGTAAAATAAAACAAGGGGAAAGAACAAAGAAAAAAAAGAGGTGGAGAATAACGTGCTCACAACATTTATTTGATAAAAAATTCACAAAATATATTCTCTTCTATTTAAAAGTGAAGGTTTAGCTATGAAACTCTCCAAAATCTTCTCATATTTCTTGAAGTTAATGTCCAATTAAATTACATCACATAAATTGAGACAATGTATATAAAAATAGATTTTCCCAATTCATAGTATATAAATGTGCTATTTATATAACTTGGCTTCAACTGGCTAATGTCCATGACTTCTAACTCTCAATACACCCAATACATACATAAGTTGGTATAAAATTAAATAAGCAGATATATGTATCATATATGACAATATGCGTGAGATACACTAGAACTGATTTGTATTGTAATATGTGATGCATGTGTATGTTAGGTAGTGAAACCTGATATTATATTTAGCAGCTGTCGCGATTTAACCTTTGCAGTGAGATCACAAAATATATTCTCTTCTATTTAAAAATGAAGGGTAGCTATGAAACTCTGCAAAATCTTCTCATATTTCTTGAAGTTAATGTCCAATTAAATTACCTCATATAAATAGAGACAATATATATAAAAATAGATTTTTCCAATTCATAGTATATAAATGTGCTATTTATATAACTTGGCTTCAACTAGCTAATGTCCATGACTTCTAACCTTCAATACACCCAAATACATACATAAGTTGGTATAAAATTAAATAAGCAGATATATCCGTCATATATGACAATATGCGTGAGATACACTAGAACTGATTTGTATTGTAATATGCGATGCATGTGTATGTTAAGTAGTGGAGCCTAATATTATATTTAGCAGCTGTCGCGGTTTAACCTTCGCGGTGAGGTTGCCGAGGGGTAGGAGGGCGGGAGCCCCCCAGCCGAAGGCTGGGGTTCGAGGCGGAGCCCGGACCCAAAAGTTTAGGTGGTATTGTTTATTCTTCGTGTATACATGTATTCCATGTAATTGTAAATATCTGGATATCATTAATATATATAATCCTATTACCGTGGAGTTTACCCATGGGGCGTTACCACGAAATTACTTTCTCTTTCTAAAATTATTTCTCTGCCTTCTCTCTAAAAGAAGAACTTCTTCTTTCTTCTCCTTCATTTTCTTTGATACATACAGATCTGTTTCCCAACAATTGGCGCCCACTGTGGGGCTGGCATCACTACGATCTGTGCAGATGGAGAGTTCGAAAATCGAAATCGAAAAGTATCTGTATCAAAAGGATCTTCATGAACCGTTGTTTGGGGTGAAGCCGGAATCCATGAAAGAAGAAGATTGGAAGCTTAAAGATCGCTAAGCGCTGGGTTTGATTCGGTTGACTTTGTCCAGAAACGTGGCTTTCAACATCGTCAAGGAAAAGACAACGGCGGATCTGTTGAAGGCACTGGCGAAGATATACGAGAAACCCTCTGTGATGAACAAGGTATACTTGATGCGTAGATTGTTTAATTTACAGATGTCGGAGGGTGGACCTGTTGCAGATCATATAAATGATTTTAATATGATTGTTAGTCAACTGAGTTCTGTGGGGATTAATTTCGATGAAGAAGTTAAAGCGTTGATTTTGATGTCATCTTTACCCGAATCTTGGGATAGTGTTGTTGTTGCGATTAGAAGTTCTCGTGGATTTGAGAAACTTAAATTTGATAAAATTCGAGATGTAACTCTCAGCAAAAGTATTTGCAAGCGAGAAATTAGGGATTCATCGGGTAGTGCTCTCAGTGTTGATCAAAGGGGGAGAAGCAAATCGAAAGGACAAAACACACATGGCAGATCAAAGTCGAAGGCGCGTGAAAAATCTCCACATAGATCAAATGTGAAGTGTTGGAATTGTGGAGAGAAGGGCCACGTCAAAAAATGAATGCAGGAAACCAAGAAAAAGCAAAATCATAAATCCGGAGATGATAACGATTCTGTAAATTCAGCAGAAGACATTGGGGATGCTTTAATCCTTAGTGTGGACAGCCCACTTGAGTCCTGGATATTAGATTCGGGTGCATCCTTTCATTTATCTCTAAGCAAGGAATTGTTTAGAAATTTCAAGTCTGAAAATTTTGAAAAAGTGTATCTTGCTGACAATAAGCTTATGGAGGTTCACGGAAGAGGGGATGTTTGTATACATACTCCAGCCGGTAATCAGTGGATGTTGAAGGATGTCAGATATGATCCTGGACTAAAGAAAAATCTGATCTCTGTTGGTCAGTTGGATAGTACAGGTTATGAAGTGTATCTTGGAAAGGGCTCATGGAAAGTTGTGAAAGGTGCTATGGTTGTAGCACGTAGCATAAAATTTGGAACTTTATATACTATTGCAGGGTGTATAAATGCAGTTGCTGTTGCTGAGGGTACTTCCGGTTCAAGTCTATGGCATAATAGACTTGGACAAATGAGTATCAAAGGAATAAAGATGCTGGTTGCAAAGGGAGTTTTGGATGGTCTGAAATCTGTTGATATGGGACTTTATGAAAGCTGTGTCATGGGTAAACAGAAACAAGTTAGCTTCACAAAGGTTGCAAAGAACTGAGAAAAGCGCCATTGGAAATGGTCCATACAGATGTTTGGGGACCATCTCCATTCTTGTCAATTGGTGGATCCAGATTCTATGTTACCTTCATTGATGATTTCAGCAGGAAGGTATGGGTTTACTTTCTCAAGC
>JAPFFP010000009.1:7444103-7459625 GCA_026153255.1 Solanum medicagineum | reverse complement strand
CATCTGTTCCTCTGGGATTGAAGATTCCAGAAGAAGTATGGACGGGAAAAGAACTCAAGTATGCTCACTTGAGGACTTTTGGTTGCACGGCTTATGTTCATGTTGATCCAGAGAAGAGAGACAAGCTTGATGCTAAGGCTGTGAAGTGCTATTTCATAGGCTACGGTTCTGATATGTTTGGTTACAGGTTCTGGGATGATAAAAACAGAAAAATCCTAAGACATTGTGATGTGATATTTGATAAGAACGTCTTGTACAAGGATAAGGATATGTCGGGTTCAGAGAATGCAAACCAAGTGGGAGTTGAAGTTGAGTTACAGAGGAGTTCGCCTAACAATGTTGCCACTGAAACTCAAGAAACTCCAGAGACGATTGCTGAAGAACTTGAGGTGGAACAAGTAACACCAGAGCAGACGTTGAGGAGATCATCCAGAACCATTAGGGCACCAGATAGGTATTCACCTGACTGATGAAGGAGAACCAGAGTCTTTTGATGAGGCCTTACAGGTGGAGGATTCAATCAAGTGGGAGCAAGCTATGGATGATGAGATGACTTCACTTGAGAAGAACAATACGTGGGTGTTGACTGAGCTGCCTGCAGGGAAAAGAGCTTTGCTGAACAAGCGGGTGTTTAGGATCAAAGCTGAATCAGATGGAAAAAGGAGGTTCAAGGCTCGACTAGTGGTTAAAGGATATTCACAACGAAAAGATATTGATTATGCTGAAATATTTTCTCCTGTTGTGAAATTAACTACTATCAGAATCCTTTTGAGTATTGTTGCATCAGAGAATTTGCATCTTGAGAAAATGGATGTAAAAACGGCGTTCTTACATGGAGATTTGGATAAAGAAATCTATATGCAACAACCTGAAGGATTTGCAGTTCCAGGCAAGGAACACATGGTGTGCAAGCTCACCAGGAGCTTGTACGGGCTTAAGCAAGCACTTCGACAGTGGTATATGAAGTTCCACTCCTTCATGAGCAAGCATGGTTTTCATAGGACTGAAAAGGATCCGTGTTGCTACTTCAAGAAATACACTGATTCTTATGTATTTATACTTTTGTATGTGGATGACATGTTGATTGCAGGACAAAATATGAAGGAGATAAACTCTCTGAAGGAAACCCTATCATCAGAGTTTGAGATGAAAGACTGATTCTTGGGATGAGGATTTCTCGAGATAGATCAGTCGGCACCTTAAATCTGTCCCAAGACTAGTACATTGACAAGGTGTTATCCAGATTCCGGATGAATGATGCTAAACCCAAGACTACTCCTTTGGCAAACCATTTAAAACTGTCAAAGGAGCAGTCACCAAAGACAACTGAGGAGAATGAGCACATAGCACAAGTTCCATATGCTTCTGCAGTTGTGAGTTTAATGTATGCTATAGTCTGCACTAGACTTGATATAGCACATGCAGTGGGAGTTGTCAGCAGGTTCATGGAAAATCCGGTAGAAGAGCATCGGAAAGCTGTGAAGTGGCTTCTAAGATACTTGAAAGGTACATCCAATACTTCACTTTGTTATGGTAATGGCAAGGTAGTCCTACAGGGTTTTGTGGATGCTGATCTGAGTGGAGATGTGGATTCGAGCAAGAGAACATCCAGGTACATCTACACTATGGATGGAACAGCAGTAAGTTGGATGTTTAAGCTTCAGAAATGTGTTGCCCTCTCGTCGACTGAAGCTGAGTACGTAGCAATAGCTGAAGCTGGGAAAGAAATGATACGACTGGTGGATTATCTGAAAGAACTAGGCAGGAAGCAGCGCGACAAAATTCTTTATACAGATAGTCAAAGTGTCATACAGTTGGTGAAGAATCCAGTATATCATTCGAAGCAAAGCACATCCGAAGACGGTACCATTTTACTCGGAGGTCAGTGGAAGATGGTGACATGTGTTTGGAGAAGATAGAGGGTGCAAAGAATCCAGCAGACATGTTGACCAAGTGTGTTGGTGTTGAAAAACTGAGGTTGTGCAAAGCCTCGATTGGTCTTTTGTAGGTTGTATAAAAGAAAGTGTTGCGATGGGGTGAAGGTATTGATGATAGAGGAATTTTCTTTTTTTTTTTGAATACATGTATTGTGTTTTGGAGGCCTAGTGGATCAGCCTCCAAGTAGGAGAGCTATTAGGTAGTGGAGCTTGATATTATATTTAGCAGCTGTCGCAGTTTAACCTTCGCGGTGAGGTTGGGGGGTAGGGGGGCCGAGAGCCCCCCAGCCGAAGGCTCCGCCCCGAACCCAAAAGTTTATGTGGTACTATTTATTCTCCATGTATACATGTATTCTATGTAATTGTAAATATCCGGATATCATTAATATATATAATCCTATTGCCGTGGAGTTAACCCATGGGGCGTTACCACGAAATCACTTTCTCTCTCTAAAATTATTTCTCTGCCTTCTCTCTAAAAGAAGAACTTCTTCTTTCTTTTCCTTCATCTTCTTCGATCCATACAGATCTGTTTCCCAACAGTGTACACTTGTTGAACTTTCTACAAATTTAAGTATTCATTTATTCACATCAAAATTAAAGGGGTAGATATAAATGCCAAACAAGACCAATTAATTAAACAAAGAAAAAAGTTGGAGGAAAAACCAAACTTTAGATTGGAGGAATCTTATCACATGATCTTTTGATAAAAATGTTCCTAAAATCAAGCTATTACAGTTGTATTTGCATCATGGGGGAATAATTTAGCTGTAATATCCTCCAAGATTTATCTAATGAATTCAAATAAACATGGGTAAATTTTAAGTAAACTTCACAGGAACACATTTTTCACCAGAGGGAGAAAACAAATTTCATAGCTTTTGGACGCAAGCAATTTTCTTTATAAATTTATCAAGTAATAAATTGTAATCCTGCTAAGACTTACGATGACAATAACGTATTTAGTGTAATTTTGTCAATAAGGTTGATGTATGCAAAAGTTGTTTCTATCTTTTTTGGACCAAAGAGATTTTTTTTGATAGACCCTTGACTTAAAAGAAGTATAATCAAAGAAAGATTGAAAGGAATAAAATGATTGACAATAAAAATGCAAGATAATCAAAGAAAATAAAACAAATCGAAGAAAAAGATACCAGATCACGTGAAGACGAACCGTAAAGAAGATGAGACGAGCCCCTGTTTCTCGCACATAAAAGTATGATAACCCTTGGCTATTTATTATCCTTCTTTTCTACTATCGACCTCCGTATCCGTATCCTTTTATTTATGATCATAAAATTTCTCTTTAGTATTTAAAAAATATAGTAAAAGCACTTGCATGTTGTTAATATTATTATGATCTAAAAGAAAACATCAAAAAGATTTTTTTGTTAAAAAATACTTTTCGAGGTTGTGTGTTTGCGATTGTAAATTAAGACAACTATTTTCTCTATTCACGTTTATCTGTCACGCTTAAATTTGATACAAGTATCCAATCATTAACAAAACAAATATTGATACAACTATTTCACCATACTCTCTATGCCGATTGATGTTTAATATTAAATTTTGAAAAATAATTCAAGGAATAAATAATTAATGCAAAGAGAAAAATATTAAAAAACAAAATCTCTTTTTTTAAATATATTAAACATAATAAGTAAAACTAAATAGTATCTATGTTTAGAAATAGTGGATACATAAAAGTGAATAGAGAAAATAATTAAGTTTAAAATTAATCAAATACATATTTAGCATTGCTAAAAACATTATTGGGAATTACTAATTTAACGAACTTTGCATCTTTAGCTCTTTATGCCACATGTATTAAATTCTTTTATTCTTCCAAACCTCCCATTATTAATTAATTAATTAATTAATCTCTGTAACATATTTATGTGCAGATCATCCTTAATAATCCTCAAAAGTTGTTGAAAAAAAGTAAAAATGGCGGAATACCCTTTCGAAAATGGCGGAGCAGGAAGAAGAAAAATGGTTAGAATAGAATCAGGAGCAGCAAGAGGGTTCAGGAGCCTTCATTTTCTTGATAACACTACAGGAAAGGAAGCAGATGCTTGGAAAAATGTTGAGAAAAGATTTCATCAAAATGCTGTTAATGGCATTCTTTTTAAAGACAAATTTGGACCCTGTATAGGTATTTTACAAGGGGGTCATTTTAATTTTTTATTTTTAATTACAAAATGAATTTGGGGTAGGGGAAAGGGATTATAGGGTGGGAAATCGAATGCTCACCAGGTGGTCGACCAAGCGAGCTACTAAGATTTGTAATTTGATATTTGTCTTTTTTTGTTTTGAAATGAAAGGAATGGAAAGCAAGGAATTTGCAGAGGAGTTGTTTGGTACAATGGCAAGGAGAAAAAAGATTAATGCAGAAAATGGGATAACAATTGATGAACTTAGAGAATTTTGGGATGATATATCAACTCAATGTCCTGATACAAGGCTTCATATTTTTTTTGACATGTAAGAAATTCTTTTCGTGTTGTTTTGGTAGGGGCGGAGTTATTATTTGAAGCTTACGCGTTTCAAATTATAGTCTTTTACCGTTATTGAGTTCTAAATTAATGATGTGTACATATTTGATAGTTTTTTAATGTTTGAACTAAAGTTACCAAACTTGTAACCGAAGCTCTAGTTCCGCCCCTAGCCAGAGGAACTAGTATGTCCATTTTGTAGCACAAACAAATTAATGATTTAAACTTGATGGATCTTGAGATTGAACTCGTTGTACTTGCGGAATTTATGAGATCAAAATCCAATATTTTTTCTTATTTTAGTGGTTTTTCATGTTAAGGGGCGGAGCCACATCTGAATCCACTTTAGCAAAAAGTTACATTTTTTATACGTGGTTAAACTTATTTTTCATCTATATATATAATAGATGTTGAACTCCATTTGCCGAGTAGTAAAAATCCTGACTTTTTCGCCACTACATGTATTTGTGTCCTATTTGAAAATTCTGAATTCAGATGAAAATCTCCATCCTTCTTTGTTTTGCAGGTGTGACAAGAATGGTGATGGGAAACTGTCAGAAGAAGAGGTCAAGGAGGTGAGAAAAACATACTTACAAGTGAATATATTCTTTCTTAATTTTTGGAGTCAATCTACTTGATACTTTTTTGTGAAAGGTTCTAGTGATGAGTGCTGCTGCCAACAAATTGACAAACTTCAAGAAACATGCTGGAACATATGCAGCTTTAATCATGGAAGAGTTTGATCCTGACCATTTAGGATATATTGAGGTAAAATTCCACTCAAAGTATCCATCTTTCGATGCAAACGTCTGTGTTTTGTTTTTAAAATTGTCGAACTTTGAAACAGATATGGCAACTTGAATCTCTACTAAGAGGCATGGTTGGATCAGAAGATGGGAAAAAGAACTTGAAGAGATCACAAACACTAGCAAGAACCATGATCCCTAGACGATATAGAACTCCAGTGGGCAAATTTCTTAGCAAAACCTTAGAGAAGATACACGAAAATTGGAAAAGAATTTGGGTCTTAACGTTGTGGTTGTCCATTAATCTGACACTATTTATATGGAAGATTGAACAATTTAAGAGGAGAGAAGCCTTCAAGATTATGGGATATTGTGTCTGTTTAGCTAAAGCTGCAGGGGAAACTCTTAAGTTCAATATGGCTCTAATTCTCGTTCCTGTTTGCCGAAGTACTCTTACTCAGCTTAGAGAATCATTTCTTGGTTCTATTATACCTTTTGATGATAACATCAATTTTCACAAAATGGTTGCCGTAGGAATTACTGTAGGGACCTTTATTCATGTATTCTTTCACACAAGTTGCAACTTTGTGACGTTAGTGTCCTGCCCGGAGACTAAGTTTATGACTATTCTTGGAAGCAATTTTGGCTACCAACAACCAACTTACATGGATCTGGTAGTATCTGTTCCAGGTGTAACGGGGATACTAATGACCCTTTTCATGCTTTTCTCCTTCACACTGGCAACGCATTCATTCCGGAGGAATGTCATCAAATTGCCATGGCCATTACATCATTTGGCAGGATTTAATGCGTTTTGGTATGCACATCATCTGCTGATATTCGTGTATGTGCTTTTGATCCTCCACGGCTACTTCATATTCCTTACCAAAGAATGGTACAAAAAGACGGTATGTCCACTTGCATCTTGATATCCTTATCACACTTGTTAACCTGGTATTGAAAGAAGAACTAATAGTAGGCTTACTTTGATAAACTGCAAATATTATGCACATAGATCATATTGTTGTTCAATGTTTCTTCAAATTAGTTACAGAAATTTCTATCGAAAAGTCATGATTGAAAAAGCAAGAATACCTCTGATATGCAGACATGGATGTACCTTGCAGTCCCAGTTATTTTATATTCTACAGAAAGAGTTCTTATCATCAGTGAGAACCGCTACCACGTGAACATCCTAAAGGTATTAGTTTCGAGAAACTTACATCAATTTATGAAAAACACTTAGTAAGTGCAAAATTAATAAATTCAACTTACTTTGTGTGTTGCAAAACAAAAAATGCAGGCTGTTATATATACAGGGAATGTTCTTGCACTATATATGAGTAAACCTCCAGGATTCAGGTACAAGAGCGGAATGTACCTGTTCGTTAAATGTCCAGATATATCAAACTTCGAATGGTAATTGAAGCACAAATTCTCATCAAACATATTCAATACTGTCAATATCCTTGTGCTAAGAAATTTCTATTTGTCTCTTACAGGCATCCATTCTCAATCACTTCTGCACCAGACGATGACTATCTAAGCGTCCATATACGTACATTAGGAGACTGGACTACTGAGCTTAGAACCATATTTCAAAAGGTATTATACTATGCTATGTTTCATTTCCTAAAGCAACTTTTACTCTTCATTGCAGTGTACAAAACTTAACTGCGAAAAGAGAGGTATGAACTAACGCCAAAATAAATTTGGAAAACAAGATCCAGCCATATAATTGACGGTTTGACACTCGATTATCACATAGTAGGAAAATATTCATTTTCTGTCATGTAGTTGTTGCAATGTCTTTGTGCAGGAAAGAAGGAGACAATTTACTAAGTCATGATTCGTAAATTCAAGATACATAATTAGTAGAAATGAATAAGGAACTTAAGTTTCCTTATTCCTGTTGTTCTTTGCTCTTGGGATCCTAAATCTCACATTTGCAGGCATGTCAAGCTACACAATCAAGGACGAAAAGTCTTGTCAGAATGGAAACTAAAGCGTATAACCCAAAGGACGCGGAACAATGTCAAGCCGGGTATGCTACAATGTTCTATTGCTTAACAGTTTCCATCTTCAGGTTTTTTGAAACTTATAACTTACATTTTGGATCAGATTTCCAAAAATTATTATCAAAGGGCCTTATGGCGCACCAGCTCAGAACTACAAGAAGTATGATATCCTTCTACTAGTTGGCTTAGGAATTGGAGCAACACCATTTATCAGCATTATAAAGGATATATTAAACCAGGAATCTGGATATGTAAGAGCTTGTGCATATATCAGTATTTTGTTAATAATAACAACAGAGACAAAAGAAAATATAACTTAATCCAACTACTGCAGAATCAGAAAGACGACAAATTTTCCAGCAAGAAAGGTCCTCAAAGAGCATATTTCTATTGGGTGACACGAGAACAAGGATCATTCGACTGGTTCAAGGGTGTAATGGATGACATTGCTGAACACGACGAAAATGTTGGTTTTGTACCCTGAGATTCTCAATAAGTAGTTTCCTCAATTAGCTTAAAATCAGACTGATACGCTTTTCATGTTCACGTAACTCTGATATTCTCCTGCAGGAAGTCATAGAAATGCACAACTACTTGACTAGTGTTTATGAAGAAGGCGATGCACGATCAGCACTAATCACAATGGTCCAGTCACTACAACATGCTAAAAATGGAGTTGATGTTGTCTCAGAAAGCCGGGTATTTTCTTTAGATCTAATGACCACTACAGTTCTAGCTTCAACTTTTTGTTAAAATTGTTTTAACACTTGATTCTCCGACAGATAAGAACACATTTCGCTAGACCAAATTGGAGAAAGGTATTTGCTCAGTTGGCAGCTTCTCATCCATCATCTCGCATTGGTAAGCCTCGTTTAACATCAAGGTTAATTTCTCAGATGGACAATGAACATTGTTCAGTCTATAAAAACAGTTTCGTGTACTATACATCACATGTTTCAAACATTATGGTGTATTGCAGGTGTTTTCTACTGTGGAAGTCCCACACTTACCAAACCACTCAAAAAGTTGTGTCAAGAATTTAGTTTAAATTCATCGACACGCTTCAACTTCCACAAAGAGAACTTCTAGAGTGGTGAATTCATATCATGAGTGTTTCACTACAAATGTCAGTCTTGATATGTTTGTAGTTAAATTGTAAAAGCTTGTTTAGGGAAATTTAGAGAGTGGATTTTCATTTGTTGCAAATTTGTACATTCAGTCTCAAGTCTATGTATCTCTCCATTAAGTTTTAGAGAGCATAATAGAAGGTTCATCTCTTCTCCCATCCTCACAAGTTTGTGTGACCACCTAAAGCTTAAGCTGCTAGAGGGGAAGTTCTCACATGTGGCTTGCTTCTTTTTAATCAAACATGTCAAAGTTTATTTTTTAAACAATGGGTGTTAGTTGGACTCAATACTCACCACGATCTTTGCCTGGTCTGATACCATATTGAATTATATGATCACCTCATCTATCTCTTTTGTTTACTTAATTTTATTTATGTAATCATCAAAATGCCAATTCGGGTTTGAGTTGTTATGTAATCTCACCTAATTCGGTCCTCGGTACTCCTCCTATGCCCATAAAATGTCAAATCAATTTAAAAAGGAAAACGAAAGGACCTTCAATGACTACTCAGGCCACATTCATAGTTATCTCATTCGCATTCAGGACATTCACAACTAATACTCTCCCATTCAATCAGTACATAGAATTACTAATTGATAAGCAACATTTAAATAGGGTTCAGGTAGAAGAAGGCACAGACAGTTATTGTAGATACTTAACTCATACACATATCAAATTATACAATAATTGCAAGGGTTTACGACAATTTTTCAAGAATTCGTTCATAAGAGACTTGGAAACTCGACTGGGGATATGGACGAACTCAATCCTTAGTTAGCCTACATGCCTTGAATGAAGATTTAACACTCAAAAATAGATGATTTGAATTGTTCCTCTTGAACCCTAGCCTCTTCTTTTCTTCTAATTCACCGTTCTCAAAGTCCTAGTGTATTTATGATAGACAAATACGTTTTGAAATTAATATTTTGACTCCAAAATGATGTGGGTTAAGTGTAGAATGGGCGGAAAAAAACTAGAACGTCCCTCATAAAAATTGAGACCGGGCCAAAAATTTGATTTGTCAAGTCCCCAGTGCGGACTGGTTCCATCATAGTTCGATTTTCTCATAAAATTTTGACGGTGATTTTCGAATCAAAATTGACCAAGTCCACGATGCGAACAGATTGTATACTCTTCTAATAACAATTAAATTATTGGTTAAAAGGAATATTATCGTTGTCATAAATAATTCACCAGCACTTAGATAAATTTTAACAAATACAGTTTTTTAAATATTTGCTCAAATATTTAAAAAATGAAAAGTAAGATAAATATGAAACAGTAAATAACAACTACCATTGCATAACACTAATATACACTTATATACATGTTGTACAACGTGATATGCATTATAAAAAAAGTATCTCAGTAATAGAACTTTTCAGTGAATCAACCATTTTTCATATATAGTATAAGAGTTATCTTTCTTTCCTTTTTTTTTTACTACATGTTCCAATATCAATTATTGGTTAAAATAGCTGCCAATTATTCCTTAGAGTTGTATACATGTACTAAATTTTCAATTTCCCCTACAAATCTGGCTAATGACAATATTGAGTTCACTTTTGGGTTGGGCCCCAATCGCTTATTGGGCTTAGAGAAGAAGAGACTACAATGACTCGATGTTTGTCATGATTTTTGGTTGGATTGATACAAGGCCAAGAGGCCTTTGCACTTATTGGAGTCATCAAACAAAAAATTGATAAATGTGAATCATTTCGAGTGAATAATTTATTAAATAATAAAGATATAGAGAAGAGCTTATATCTAAAAATCTAATTGTTTAGTGGAAGATTTGAACTACTATTCATTGAAATCTGCCACTAAAGAGCTTTGAAGGTCATATCAATTTTCATTTTAAAATTTGACCTACCACAAATCTAAATTGTTTCGAGTGAATAAAATATCAAAAAATTCAAAATATCGAAAGGAGATCATATTTGTTTAGGGAAGATTTGATATTGTTGGGATTTAAAAATATTTAGCTCGTTGAAAAAGATAAAATGATGTAATATATATGTCACACTCCGGGAGGGTACCCTAGATGTAACTGACACTCAGAGACTATTGCTAGCACCCAAGCGAACCATCTAGTCTCATTGTATTCGTTCAACCAACTCATAAGCGGAAGATATAAGAAAATAATAAGCTAATAGTGAGCTGTCACAATCACTATCATAAAGATTATGAAATAAACAATTCAATAGAAATAAGAAGTGGGAAAAATAGTCAATCCCGACATCACTATCAATTGTCTATGTCCATGAAGCCTCTATAGCTATATCTAAGAAGGTACCATGATAGGCCATGACTACTACAGTCTAATGAAATAATCTAGAATAAATGAAAAGAAGATAGCATGTCCCCCGAAAACAAAGAAGAACTCACCAAGTCTCTGTCGCAATTCGTGAACCTCAATGATTGGGCTGCTGAAGTCCTCTGTCTATAGAATCTGCATCATAAAACGATGCAGCGTTAGTACGTGGAATGTATTGTATGTAAAACGGGCTAAAGTAAATGGAACAATGCAATAATCACTCATCAATCGCTCATCCTCACCTCAGAATAAAGGACAGGACTCTATCACCTCACTATCCCTCAAACATCAAACAATCACATCACATCGGAGTTCTATCATCATGAAATCTATCTGAGAGTTTCTATAATCGACAACCACTACCTTTGAGCCGGTAATGATACAACGAACAGATGTCGTTGCCACATCCGTCCAGTACCCTGCCGGGGTAAAGGAGGAGTCTGTCAGTGGATCCGAAATTCTGTCAAGTCCTCTTTTGAGACAGAGGACACATTAGCTTTCATGGTCCAATCTTCTCTTACGCTGGCCACGTAGTTAATGAGTACGAGTGAAACTCACTCTCACCCATTTCAGAGCTGATACTCCTCGCAGGACTCAATATGCTCATAAGTCTATCAATCCATCAAGAACTTCCATCACTCAACCCTTACGGGCAAGAACATTCACCTCATCTCATCATCTATCAACTCAAAGGGCAAGACTATCCTTTCAAGTCAAGAATAAATATTCACTCAACTCTATCAATGTTATTTCCAGCTATTACAGTCATCGATACACTCACTTCAGGACTCAAACCCAGTCAAACATCACATCCAGACAATCAGGGCTCTAGACATCCCCCTAAGTTCATTATTCAAGTCTTTCGAGAGAGAATTTATAAGGGTTAAATCACAATCATATAATAATGAATGTATACAGTAAACTTTAAGCATGATGTTCATCAATTTGAGATACAAAATATAACTTAAAGAGTATATTTAAGAAATAAAAATACTATTCAAAAATTAAAGACAATGTTCAAGAAAACTTTCAAGAAATCACTATTCGAGACTCTAATTATCAATCTTGCATTCTAACTTTACATTGGGGCACATGGAAGAACAATTTCGTGCTTTTGGATAGCCTTTACATAACTGGAAAGTTGATATTACCATTGAAGTTTGATGAATACTTGCTTTCTTGGAGAAAATTCTCAATCTTGATAGTTCACTTAACGTGAAAGAACTTGGAAGGACATGGGTTGAAAGAATTCTCTTTGATTCTTGAATTCTTGACTTAGACTCTTTAGAGTTCTTGATGAAGAACCATAATTCTTGAAGAAGAAGAGTCAAAAAATCTTTTCTTGGGATTCTTGAATTTGTTTTCTTGAAATCCTAGGTTATGATTTAAAACCCTATTAGAGATTCATAAATAAATGAAGAAATTCGGGTTGGGTAGATTGAAATTTATAAAGAATAACTTACCTTGAGGAGGAATCTTGAAAGTTAATCTGAACTTGATGATTTTCTTGATGATTTTTTGAGTGTTTATGTTTAGGAGTGAAGGGAAAGAGCTTTAATTCTGAAAACTGACGTTTTATGCATTTTGGTACCTTAAATAGACTCCCAAAGGTTTTAGGATAAAAGTAACCTCAAAATAAAAGGAATAAAAACTTCATTTCTTTTCCAGTAAGGGTCCGCATTTGGTCCGCGATGCGCTCCGGACGTGGACCTTCAGACAACTCTGTACCCCCTTCACTAAAATAGTCATAACTTTCTACTCCAAACTTTGATTAAAGCAAAACCAGATGCGTTGGAAAGCTAATTCAAATATCGTGGATTTGATATATTATGGGTCATCTAACTCTTTATACTTTAGGAGATATGGTTGTTTGAAGTTGACCCTTCTATCGACTCATACGAAAACTTAATTGCTAGAAATTCTTTAGACTTGGCTTGATGTAAAGGATCCCTTGTGACTCTAAATCATACCTAATATACTTTAAAATACTTAGGAATTGATCCTAACATGTATATACAACCTCTGAGTCATTGGTTCACCTAACTTGTATAAAATCTTACTTTGAAACTTAAACGCTAAGAAAGTTTTTAGCTTAAATTCGTACTAGAGGGTTCGTATAACCTTAGATCATCTCCAATTTTATTTTCAAACTAAGAAATTGATTTTAACACCTATACTAACTTAATCATCAATTAAAATCCTATATCATATGATGACTCGATCTTAGCTAAAAAAAATTGAGGTGTTACAATATAAATATTGTATAACAATCTATAGTAATTAAGACCATCATTATTTTGAGAAAGACTTGATTAATGATACATATTAGGTACACATTATTTATGTATTTATACTGCACCGCTGCTCTCTTCTTGGTTGTAGGTTCTTACAGAGGGGCGGAGCTGTACTATGTTTAAGGGGTTCAGATTGATAAAAAAATTATATTATTTATATATGATTAAAATAATTTTTTTATGTATATATAGTAGATGTTAAATTCTGTTTGACTAGTTCGTGTGTCTACTCTAGAGAACTTGAAAAGAAAGAAAAAGGAACTCAATTAAATATGTCGAATCAGAGCAAGATGATGCTGTTTTGGTTTGTAATTTGTCAAATAGCTGTTTCATGTAGCGTATCTAAATATTTATATTTATCAATATAATATAGTATATTATGAAATGATACGTAACACTCAACCAAATAAGATGTAAACTACATCTCATAATACTTTTACTCCCGAACCATCTCAATACCATTGAATACATCCAAAAACGTCTTTTAAAATACTGATTTGAAATCATATAGTTGAGAAAAAAAAGAGGATAAGATAAAACATTATGAAAGACAACTTTAGTGATATTATATTTCGGAAAAAATACATGTATATATCCATTCAATTCCAGGCAAGATGACCTCACTCTTAATATTATTATAATTATTATTTATTAAAAATAATTTGTCAACATCAATATATCTTTGAATTGATGAATTCCTCTTATCACTTCAGTAAATTTGAGGATTTTATGCCATCTAAGCCACACGATCCAAGCAAGATGACATCACTCTTATATTATAAAAATAATAATATAGTATACAAAATCTAATGTTTATCGTCATATCTTTTAATTCCTCTATCACTAGTTGTTCACTAATTAAATGCTACTCTATCCATTCCTTTTTACTTGTCTCAATATATATTTTTCAAAGTTAATTTAATTAATTTTTAAAATTTAATCAAGTTATATTAATTTAATATTTTAAAACAAAAAATTAAATAGCTAAACTTTTATAAAACAAATTTTATGAATTGTAATTTTACAGTATCAATTTGATTATAAAATACAACTTAAATTTTATATTGTTTGACTCGCAAAAAATAAAATTGTACTCCCTCCATTTTCTTTTAATTGTCATTACACTTTTAACAGTTTGATTAATTTTTAAAGCTAAGTTAGATTAAATTAATTTGATATTTTAAAATAAAAAGTTATAGATTCAAAAACTATACGAAAATTATTATTGATTACAACTTTTTTCATATCAATATGATGAACAATAACAACAACAACATATTAAGTGAAATCTCATAAAGTAGGGTCTTGGGAGGGTAGAGCGTACGAGACCTGACAACTATATATCTTATGGAGACAGAGATGTTCTCGAAAGACCCTCTGCTTAAATGTATATGTCCCAAGTAAAAGAAGAAAACAATAGATATCAAAAAATGGATATATTAATATGATAAAAGAACATATTTTAAAATGTTAGTCAAAACTTGTATAGTTTGACTTTAAAAGTAAAAATTATGACAACTAAAATGAGCCAGAAAAAATAACAAAAGGTTTTTGAAAACGAGCAAATATTTGAAACATCATAAGGCAAAAAATAACTAAAATAGTTATAGTTTGCTAAAATTACGATTTATAACTACATTATGGGAGAGAGACGAGAGAGACTGAGAGAAGGAGGAGAGAGGCGAGCGAGATCAAGCGAGAGTCGAGAGAGACAAATTGTATATGTATATTTGTCAAATTGTAGGTGTATATCTGTCACATAATTGTATATGTGTAACTGATATATATAAATATATTTGTATATCTGGTAAGCCAGATTGGGAGAGGGATGATATAGGTGAGCGAGATCGAGAGAAGGAGGAGAGAGGTACGTGAGAGAGGATAGAGAGAGATGAATTGTATATGTATATCTGTTGAATTGAATATGTATATCTATGAAATAATTATATATATACAACTGTTATACATATGTATTTGTATATCTGCAAGAGAGAGCAAGAGAGAGAGGAGAGAGAAAATAATAATAAACTCTAACTATACTTATAAATTTTAATTTTTTCAATTCATATTGACATAATATTAATACATATCATATATTTGCCTAATTGCATAATTTACTCAAATAAAAACTAAAAATGAACATGTATTAATCCAAGTTCTTTTTCCCATATGGAAAACTCCACAGAATCATTTAAGAAAATTAAAAGAAATGCATAGAGCTTTTATTAGGGGAGTTGATGTTTTTAATTGATAATTGATAAATCACGGGCCTAATTATTGCACGTAGGGAGACAGTTTCAAAAGAAAAAAATATGGGGATGGAAAAGAAGCACATGCACAACTTTAAGTATAGTCATTAATGGAAAAAAACAAAAAAGAAGTTTTTATACTTTATTACTCTTTTTGTCATAATTAAAGCAAACATGGCATTAAATATATATCTTTAAAAATTATATTATATTAAAAATTATTATATTATATTTTTTTATTATATAAAAAGATCGAAAATTGCGGCTTAATTTGTCCTTCGATTAGGGTGTCAGATGAACACATTGATAGAAATTTTTTTGAAAATATTTAATTATAA
>JAPFFP010000009.1:7429309-7439402 GCA_026153255.1 Solanum medicagineum | reverse complement strand
TAAACCCTATTTAAATTTCTTACACAGTCAAAGAATCAAACACCTTTTTTTGTGTGTGTATGTATGAGGGGGTGGGGGTGGGGAGAGGAGGAGGGGGAGGGGGTGGTTTCTTGTTTTCCATCTTTTGTTCCTCCATTTTTGGACACTTCCTAAAGATGAAAAAGACACTTACCAAACTAAAGAAAAAAACTTATGAAATTGTTTCCACATGCATAATAAAGCCAAATGAAATAAAACCAAACATCAACAACAATATACCCTGGAATCCCACAAGTGGGGTCTGAGAAAGGTAAAATGTACGCAAACTTTACCACTACCACATAGAAATAGAGAGACTGTTTCCAGAAAATAAAACCAAACATATAGACACAATTTTTGTGTATTTGTATACCTCTTGAAGAAGTCCAGTAGATGTTAAAGGGCATATTTGGTATTGATGATCATCAGGGAATGAGTGGAAGAAAGTGTTTGTGTTTGTGTTATTATTGGAGTTGTTGCTAGTGGTAGTTGTACTATGAGCATCAATAGGATATTGAGCCAATATTTGTTGTTGGTTCATTTGTGCTAGGAGTTTTTTCTTAAGCTTTTGTCTATCCCTAGCTTTATGGTTTTGAAACCAATAAAACACATTTTTCCCTTCAATTTTTCCAAAAGAAGACAAATGGGAAGTGATACTTTGTATTTGTGTAGCATTTGGATTTCTTAAACCTTTCCTATACATTTCTTCCAAGAACATAAGTTGTTCTGGTGTTGGACTCCACCTTGTTGGCCTTGCCATTTTTTCTCTTTTCAAAAGTGTCATATTGTGTTTTTCTTGTTTTGCTATGTGAAGAAAGAAGTAAGGTTTTAATAGGTATATATAGAAAACTAAATTGAAGATACCTAATGGAGAGAGTGTCTAATATTGGGGTAGTTTGAAATTAATCATAATGTCATTTATTGAGGGAAGGAATTTGATTCATTGAATAAAATGTGTACACCAAATTACATGCTAAAAAAATGAGAAAAAAAGTTAGGGTCATTAATTTCACTATAGGTACATATTACCTAATAAAAATAAAAAAAAGTTATTGTTTGACACATTTTGACAGTTGTGGACTGTGATTGTTTAAAGGGAGGATGAAGAATAATATATTTTTGTTCACAACTATTGGAAAAGATATGGTGGACTCATTAATTGTTCATATTCTAGTTGTTAACAAGGGGACCTAATATGTTAAAAGTTCATTTTTTTAAAATTTTTTTAATTACACTGGGGATAAGAGAAGTGATTATAAAGGGGGAATTAAACTTTCATTGACCAATTAAAATAAAAATTCAGGTCGTCAATCAATTGAGATATTATGATTTTTGATTATCTAATTTTGATGTAAAAGTAAATTTTAGTTCAAATATACAATATACTGTTAACTATTTATATATCCGACAAGAAAATTAAAGTTAAATAGTTCTAAAAACAATTTTAAAATCAAGATTTGATTATAAAATTTTCATATTCAACTTGGATCTTGATTCCAATTTTGAAAAAGTGCTTCAAACAATTTTTTATTATACCCTATGTTCATAAATTTCAAATAAAGTGTTTTCTTCTTTCTTCTTTTCAAAACGTATAGTCAAACACAACTCTATTTTTAACTCTAATTTCAAAAATCAAAATAAATATACGGACTCATAAATATTTATATTGCACTTCTCTAAAAGAAATACCTATAATTAGCGGTGAATCTAAAAGAGAAGTGATTGCTGCTTAGTTTCTTGTGTATATTTTTCTCATTTTTACAATAAAATTTAATCATTTTGATTAAATAATTGTATATTTATTTATATATATCAAAAAATTTGTAAGTCGAACCAAATTAGTTCAAAATGGATTGAATTGGCTAAATGTACGTATGCATTATCTCAATTTTTTATTACTAAATTTATATTAAAGACAGTATCATCCACGATCTTCAAATCCTAAATTCGTCCATAACATATATATATATATATAGCAAAACTTTCATCTAACAAAATAGTCATTCTAAAAATTAAACTAAAATGAGAGTGAGTGCACATTTTAGAAAGTACATATTCATTAACTTTTGCGTCCGTGTGTGCCTATAGGCTCATTCATAAATTTTAAATAGGGTTAATTGTGGATTCAATGCCTCCTCTACCTTTATTTTAATAATGGTAGTTATAATTAAAAGAGTTTTAAGTTTGGTGTCAAGTGTCAACATATGGGGTAAGAATTTTCAATATTACTGAATTATAGTCCCCCCCGTCTCAAATTAATTAAATTTTGAGGTTTTATTTTTAATATTTAAAATAGTTAAATTATTAAAAGTTCAAGAAGAATGTTTGAAGCTTTTTTCATATTTGCCCTTTTATTGAAGTTTTATATTTTCTAGAAGATAAATTACACTACATATCTATGATTTCACAAAGGGCAATAGTGAAAAGTATGGTGTAAATTTTGTCTTTGAATGTTTTCTTAATATGTGTGCATTACCTCACAAATTCAATTAATATGAGACAGAGGTAGTAGTATTTACACAATAAAGTTCCAATCAGGAAAATTTTTACTTCATGAGTTTCATGTTGTAATTAATTTAACTTTTTGGAATATAAATTATCATTAATGTGGGCAGGGTGAAAATCTTAATATGATATATAAAGTTTTCATTAAAATTATTGAATTCTGAACTCGCATATTTAAGACTAGCTCTACCCGTAATAACATGTAACTTATCTTATATGCAATATTACAAATGTCATACACACACAGACATGTTTGCTTCTAGTCGAGGATATTTTGGAAATTTATGTATTTTTTTGTTTTAATTTTTTTATTTTATTTTTTAATCTATTAAATATCTAAAAGTTATATAAAATTATTAAAAATTATAATAATTAATAATTTAAAATATTTTTAAAATACATAAAAAATTAATTAACTATCAAAATTTTATGAGAACACATAATTTTTTTTCTCACAGATGTTTATAAAACTATACTAGTAGTAATTAAAATGAGTACACTCATTCATCACCTAAAAGCCAAGGTGACTAGAGTGGGATGTTTTTGACTTTAAATTACCAATAATAGAAAGAGAAATTAAAAGTGGACAACAAGATATTGGTGAACGTGGACTCATTTTATAGGGAAGGAAATTTTTGAGAAAACAAAATTTTAAAAAAGAAGAATATGATTAATGATTTCGTCATCATATCATTACTTCCACAAGATTTAAGCATGCTATATACTCCTCCGTCCAATTTTATATAGTATCTTTTAACTTCGTATGATATTTAAAAAAAAATCTTTTAAAATCTGTAGTTTAAAGTTATTTTTAGATATTTATGTGATTGAGAATTCTTTCATTAAGGGTAAAAAGAAATTTTAAAGATAAACTATTTTCAATTAGAGTAAAGTGACATTTTTGTAGAAAAAACCAAAAAGGAAAGAGTGTCACATAAAATTGGTGTAAAAATTAATAAAATCAACATATCTTTTTCTTTTTTCCTTTTTTCTTTCTCCAAGCTGGAAATTCATAATTTTGTAATTGTAAATTAAAGTTATGTCAA
Source organism: Solanum medicagineum (assembly GCA_026153255.1). Taxonomy (NCBI): domain Eukaryota; kingdom Viridiplantae; phylum Streptophyta; class Magnoliopsida; order Solanales; family Solanaceae; genus Solanum; species Solanum medicagineum. The sequence continues at coordinate 7,435,833 of JAPFFP010000009.1, read as the reverse complement.
ATGTATCAAAATATCCACTAATCTTGTGACCTTAAACATGTCACGGGGAAAGTTGAAATTAAAATATTATCAAAAAAGGAAAGAGATCGTTCTTTTGAAACAGTGTAAAATAGAAAGTAATTCATTCTATTTTAAACAGAGCGAGTAATTGATATGAATATATTATGACAATATTTATATTAATTAATAGTAAATATTAAAAAATAAATAATTATAATAGTAAAGAGTAAAACATAATTTTTTTTATTTTTTCTTTAAAATGTTAGTGATGACAACTAAACTGAGGAAGTAATTATTCTTAAAGATATAAACATCTCAATTTAACATAAATAGATAAAAAAAAAAACTTACTAAAAATTATATCTCAAAATATAAATAAGAATAAAATAGTCAAATATCAACGTGATTAATAATTTGTTAAGATATGGGTAAATAAAAAAATAATATACATCCTTTGGCATATATATAAGTAGTACTTCCATCTAATCCATATTATATGTTGTTTTCAAATTTTATATTTAGTCCAGCACAAATAATCTTTTATACGATCAAAACCATGTATTCATCCCCCCACCCCCCACCACAACCCAAATTTTCTTATTGAGATAGATGATTCTCACACAACCACTTAGAAAGTAGAAATCATATTAAATGGATACTATTTAATTAAAAATAATTTAGAGAAAAGTACTTTCTAAATGAATTGATTAAACATAAATTATATTTTAAAAGAAGTTATTTTGACAAAAGTACTTCTCAAAGAAATAGTTTTCAGAAGTTTAATTTTAATACTTTAGTTATCTAGCTATTTGAACTTTTACCTTGATGGTGAGAATTAAATTTCATATTTTGCCAATCCTAACCTCAAAGTTTTAAAAAAGAATGTAAACTATTATTCTTTTAGATAATTGATTCCATGAATTATGTATTTTCACTTGTAATTTAGTATATACTCTAATTATTCGTTTATATGAAAAAAGAAAAAACATGATGCTCCACATGTTGGGGAAAAAAGGGGCACTTTTTTTTTTTTTTAAAGACAATAAAAAAGGGGCACGCTCGTTCTTATAAAAAAGCAATAAACAAAAATCCGTCAAAGGAATATATATACTTCAAATATGTAAATCTCAATGAAAGGTATCGTATTTAATTAAGTATATTTGAGAATATTGGATATTATATATATATATATATACACGCGCGCGCGTGTCACTAAGTATTTCATAACATTTTTGTTAGCCTCAATAAAATCTATCGTCGTTATTCATCATTGAGTGTGCACTAAATAAATCTGTTTCTATGTAATATCTCATAAATCAGAAAAAAGAAAATGTAAATAAAGAAATTAGTACAACGAGCTTAATCAAAAAGACTAAAAATTAATCTTTGATTTTTCTTGTGATATACCATCTGTTACATCAACACTGCAATTCTTACGACTAATTCATAACCTTATATTTTATTTTTTCTAGGTTAGATCAAGTTGTTGTATTTTTCAATAAAATGCTAATGTCTGATAATACGTGACTCTCTCTGTTTATTTTTATTTGTCGTTGTTTCATTTTTCAAGGTTAAATTAACTAAACTTCAAAGTTAAATTGAAGTAGCTAAATTTAATATTTAAAATCTAAAATTTAAATTGTTGAAACCTATAAAAAAATGTTATAAGTTGTAATTCTTCTTATATTAATATTATGAAAATATACATTTTAAAATGTTGATCAAAGTTCATCTAGTTTGATTTCGATAAGTGAAATAGTGACAAGTAAAAGTGAACGAAGAGAGTATTACAACATAAGTTCTACTTCCTACATTTCATTTTAGTTGTTAGATATATTAAAAATAGTTGCTCTAAAATAGTTATTAATTTAGATAATCAAGAGAGAATTAATTATTTTTTTTCAATTTTGCTCTTTGCATTAATTTTTCTAGCATCAAGAGGCACGCATACAGAGAAAAAATTAATTATTTGTAAGGAATATATTAATCAAACGATAATTCTAATTAAAAGTGATGTCAAATTTTATTATGATAACTAAAATAAGATAGAAAAAGTATTACTTTCGGAGAAGGAAAAAATAAGGATCACTTGCTTGCTCAACACAAAAAAACTAATTATATTTTCTATTTATAAATCAATACCTCATTTTTTTTTAAATCTTTCATAATTCCATGTATTCATTAAATCATTAATTTCCTCCAACTTTTAAGATTATGTTGACTTCTAAAAGAGGGGAAAATTTAAGAAAAAGTGTCCCACTATTCTTTTCTTCCTACAAAAATATTGGCCTTCCAATTTATATGATATATATTTCTGATACTACCTCCCTTCAATATATATGACATAATTTAGATTTCGACCGTTAAAATAAAGAAGTTTTTTAATCTCTAGTTATTCTAATGCTTCCTTTAAATATTTAAAATTTTTAATATTTGTAACCTATACTATTTTTTTATGAAATTTCTAAAAATATAAATTATTTTTCAAAAAATTTTAAGATTGTGTCTAAATTTACTATCAAAATAAAAAAAAAAATCAAAATTTAAACTGTATTATATAAACTAAAATAGAGAAGGTATTAATTTTTGTTTATCTTATGGCTAGGGATGAACAAAATCAAAACTAAAAAAAAGCTTAACTAGTGATTTGATTTGACTTGACTTGACTTGGTTTGATATTGAAAAAAAAATTCAACCATATTTGAATTGATTTAGTTTTAACTTTAAAAAGTCAATCAGAGAACAAACCAACTTGACATATCGTTTATAAATATTTCTTATATTTTTTCATAGTTTTTATCTTTTAACATATTATTTCAAGTTTGACTTAGAATTTTGAATAATCTAATAAAGGCTATAGTCCATAAATATTAGTAGAAATATTTATCTTTTTGAGTTTCTTTTATATAATACTTACTATTTTTAAATATATTTTTTATTATTACCTAGGTATATCATATTTTAAAAGTATTTACTATTTATAAAAATTGTATTATATATTAAAAGTGAATTGTATATATAATATGTACGTATTTTAAATGTATTACGATGTATTTTTATTTTGGTTAAAAATTGCATTATGTGTTAAAAACGAATTATGCATGTAATACAAATATATTATATCATGTATAAAAATAAATTTACATGCAATATAAATTTATTATAAGTGTCTTAAAATATATTAGGCTTGCTTTGATAAAAAATTTAAGTTATGCATTAAAAGTGAATTATACATATATAAAAATTAATTTATATAGCTATAAATGATAAATTTTTAAATATGATATATTTAGGTAAGTTTTCCATGTTAGTAACTCCAAATCTCAAATTTAAAATCAAATCGAATATAAATACTAGCAAAAATATTAATCTAACACTAAAGAATGACAATAATAATGAATATTTGTTCTTTAGCTTTACATATACAATCTAGTACTTTAAAATTAAAATACATAACATAATTTTAGCTTTTCTTAAATGTTTACTCATGTAATTAATAAGTACATATTATACTTATTTTAGCATATATAATCTAGTACTTTAAAATTATATCATTTTCACTATAACTTATTTATTTGCAATATTTGTTTTATGCGATCTTATTATTATTTTTTGCTGAATATTTTAGTGTCTTCATTAATATTATATTTTGTATTTTTCTTAAAAAATACCCTATATTTGTATTTTGGTAGAACTAAAGAAATATTTCAAGCACAAGTATATGTTTTTATGAATACTTTATCAAAAATTTTGAAAAAACTTGATAACATGAGAAATTCAAAAAAAATTCCAAAAAGTCAAAAAAAAAAAAATCCAAATTCCTTAAAAAAAACGAAAACATACAAGGTTGAAAAACCCGAATTTTATTAATTTGATTTAGTTTATATATTTTAAAACTCAGACACAAATAAATTGATTTGATATTTAAGAAATTCGAACCAACCCAATCTATTAGCACCCCTACAGTTATGGACAGTGACGGAGCCACATAGGTATTAGAGGATTCATTTGAACCCCATTCAGCAAAAATTATATTATTTATATATATGATAAAAATAATTTTTTTGTATATATAATAAATACTGAACTTCCCTTCGATTAATTCGTCTGAACCCCCCTTTAACTAGTTCATATTTTTACTTTTTCAAATTTTGAATCTCCTTACAAAAAATCGTGACTCGCTATTACATATGATCATCTTTTCTCTCCAAAAATAGAAATCATTAAAGACAGAAGAAATACACGTAGGTTTTAGATATATACAATTAAATTAGGTGCTGCATGAATTTAATATTCATAAAAGGCTAGACAGATATAAAATTTTCATATTTCAAATTCTTGTAGTTGTGAGGTTTTATTAGATGGTAAAGTAATTAATATATGCAGCCGTCTAGAGTAATGTTGTAATTAAATAATTGTTGTATAAAAAGTATACTCAATTGCCAACCATAATGACTGCACAGTATATTAATACGCTTAACATTTCACTACAGGATGTAAATGATTAATTATTATAAGTAGTTGAATTTCAACACGCAAAATTTAAAATACTAACATTCTCCTGTTCATTTTTGTGTGCTGAAATATATGATTTGAAATTCAAAATTCATTTCGATGTTTCAAGTTTAAACTCTATCCATCATATTTTATATTCTCTTTATTTATTATTACATATTAAAAAAAAATTATTTGATTTTTATTTTTATTTGTTATTTTAGAGAAATTAAGACATGATAATTTATTTAAATCTATTTTACCCTCAATTTTCTTACAATGTTAATGTTTTAAAAAATGCAGAATTTCTTGATAATGTTCAATGATCAAGTTATCCTTAGATTACCTAAGCAATATTTCTTGAAAAAACACTAAATTATTAAATTAAGAAACACTTCCTCTTACCATTGTATTGATAATATTAAATGTATTAGAATTTGAATTGTGACTTTAATGAATATTTTTATCAATTAATAAGAGTAATCATTATTTGTTAACAGGTGCATCAAGCTAAAATTTGACATCTAATAGTGAACGAATGGAGTATTTTTTTTTCCTTAATAAAGATTTTTGAATCCATCACTGATTAATTATTTTCTTTTTAAATTCACTCTTCCTTAGATAGTGAGTATTTATATATTTAAGAGAATATATTATTAAATGGGTACTATTTAATCAAGGGTAAGTTAGAAAAAAAAATCTATCTCAAAGTGAAGTATGGTATTTTTTTTTTAAAAAAAAAATTGTTTGGAAAATATATACCAATTTTTGGAGGTCGATTTTTTATTTACTTTTTTTTTGTGAAAAATATCGGACATTAGGATATTAACTTTTTGAATTACACAATTATATAATGCATCATTCGAGGTTTCAGGCCTTATCTTTGTTGTGGAAGGATACATTTTTACTACTAGACTATCGGTGCTTATTGGTTAAAGACTTTAATTTTTTTATATTTGTCAAATCTTTTTCTTTTTTCAAAAGAACGATCCCCGAGGTGGGTTTCTTAGGAAAAGTATAATTCAAAATCGAACATCACTAGTCGATTAAAAAATATATAATTAAAAAAAAAATTCAACTGAGCTCGGACGATTTGCAATATTTTTTTTTTTTCACAAAAAATTAACCTTCGGATGTCAATATTTTTAAAACTAACTTTCATTATTTTTAATTTGTCATGATTGAGCGTAAATCATAATTTATCGAGTTTGAAAACTTTGGACTTGTTTATACTTTTGTTAGATTGATCGTATCTAGCTACTGGTGTCATTCAGATCATATTGTAAAAATGTTGTACATATTCATAAATTCTAGGCTTTATTGTTTATTGTACTTTAGTTTTCTATGCACCTACTTTTTCTCTGTTTTGAACCAAAAAAGCTACACGTATTATTTAATTTAATATAATATTTAAAAAAATAAAATTTTAAAATTTATAGTCTATAATAATTTTAAGTATTTTGTGACAATAGATTATTTTATAAAAAAATTAAATTATTTTTAATTATAATAAGGTGATATTTTTTTTAAAACAGACTTATTTCACTTTTCGCTCATAATTTGTTGAAATGGGATCCACTTGCATATGTTATTGCAGCCTTATTTTTCTCTGAGATTTATTAGTTTGATTATTACTCCATTGCTATATTTTGGCACACCTTCAAGTTGTCATTTCCTTTTTTTTTTTTTAAAAAAAAAATGTGCTTCCTATATATTTACCGTGGCAAAGTTACACTTGTTAGTTGTTACTCACTTTGCTTTATTTTAATTATCATAATTTTACTTTTGAAATCAAATTGTATAAATTTAGATTAATATTTCCTGATTATTTGATTATATTAATATAAAAAATTGTAATTAATAATTTTTTTAAATAATTTTTGAATATTTTAATTTTTAATTTTAAAAAGTCAAAGTTATAATTGTAATATACCTTACACATAAGAGGGAGTTTAAAGAGTTATAATTGTATTTATTTTGTTTGTCTTATTCTTTTAATTTTTATATATTTAAAAATTATATAAATATAT
>JAPFFP010000009.1:7411723-7426414 GCA_026153255.1 Solanum medicagineum | reverse complement strand
GGAAGGGGGGTGGGGGGAGGGAGGGGGATGCTACAGACATGTTCCTAGCTCACCTTTAACAAAAGTAAAGTGAATGTCTCAAATAGAAACTAAGTTAACAATGAGATCATAAGCTCGATGGGCAACCCCCGAAGAATGAGGGCTTACCAATCAAGTGATATGCTACCAAGCCAACTAGCCACAAGGAGTGTGATGAGTGTCCAACCATAAATTTTTAATAATATAGACAAAATGTGTGTTAGTATTTTGAAATGTACTAGTATGTGAGTAATGCAATGCATGATATAATAATGTGCAAACGGATAGAAAATATGCTAAGTAAATCTTTGAAGCGTAATAGTAAATCATAAACATGGTCAAAGCATTTTAAGAATCATAATGAAGTCATCAGAGAACTTAAACACTATAATGATAGTCATGAGTCACTGTAAGAAATCATATGCCTTGTAAAATATCAGAAGCCATAATGAAAATCATAATCATAATAAGTGTAATGGGTCATAAAAATATACCATAAACCTTTGTGGGGAAAATCTTTAACCTTGTGAGAGATTATGAACATGTGTGAGAATTATTATTAACTGACATAAATCATATGAGCTACAACATGAAGTCCCAATGTTACCCCAATGGAGAGACTACTTGACAAGGTAGACTCCTAATACCTATATGGACCTACTAAGCTACATAAGGGATAAAGCCTCTACTGTGGGTGTCCCTTCTTAAAGAATCAAATATCTACTGCGGGTCATCCTTCACCCTATGGTGGCATATAATTATGAGGCAATGGGATCTTAATATTAGTTTTTTTGCCTCTACTATAGGAGATTGTCTCAATCCCAAGGTCCACTCGATCCTAAGTAAATTCTCCACGAAATAGAAGTCATAACTCATAAAATTATGTCACGTGGGAGGGGTCATCTTTACTACCCATCCACAATCATAAAACATAGTCATAAAATAACTCCTTAAACTTATATGATGTGAGTATAAGCTTTTTATTATCACATATTCATACATATTGTGTGCAATCAAACAACATGCTTATAATTACAATTATGAGAAGCAAACGGATTGTCATAATCATTATCCTATGTAATTACTAGATCATTATAATTATTACCCTAGTAAGTATAATTTTTATATTTTGTACGTTAGTTTCAAGAAAAGTAAAATCTTTCTTCGTTTTTTTCTCCACATCTTATTGTCTCGTATATTTCATTATTATTATTATTATGAAATATTTCACATATTTAAGCTAGCATTTGACCCCAATTTTTAGAATATTCTTGGCAAGTTTTGGTAAAGTTTTACTATGCGTTTGTCCCCAAATTTTCTTAAGAATATTTGACAGTTTCAAAAGAACATGATTTATATCTGTAAGTTCTAAAAGTTAATAAAAATACCCATAACTTAGTATTATCATTCTATAATGAACTTGTTCCGTTAAAAAATAACCTTAGAACATAATTAATAACAATCAACGATAACAAAAAATAATAAGGCAAAATCAATATATTAATCGCATACTCAAACTTGTCATCGATTCAATTGAAATTATAATCCATCAAAAGCAAATTATTCTTTTTTCTCAATCTTGTCACTCAAATTATAATTCAAAATTTTTTGAAAGAGATAGATAACTATTAGTTGAAATAAATAAATAAATGATGAGTACATTTTTATAAAATATAAATAATTGAGGTAATTTTAAATATTTAAATCTTCTCAAATACTATTGCAAATTCAAGTTCTCAAATACTAGCTTTTTCTAATATTTAGAATTCTTCAGATATATTTATCAAGCTTTATAGTCAAACATCACTTTTCAATTTTACAAAAAAAATATTTGGGCCAAACGACACCTAGATTCATATCTATTAAAACTGATTTTATTTTATTTTTTTAAAATAATAAATTGGGTGAGGGTGAGGAATTTAATTAAAAGATCCAATGGTTCTATCTCACAATCACTAGCATTTGCCTGTGACGCAATTGATTCACTCGTGATGTCACTATATATCATCAATGAAAGCAACAACTCGATCCATCGTAGATTTATATTTGAGATGAATCGACAGGAAGGTTCATTTCACGTTATAAAATTAAAATTCATTAAAAAAATTATATTATTCTTAAAATTAATTCATTTGAACGTACTTCCTCGATTTATTTTTATTTTTTTACTTTAAACTCTGCACATCTTTTAAAATATTGACTGACATTATTAAACAACGATTGATTTACAAATACCAAGAATGCATATGTAAATGACATATTATATACATATTCAGTGTAATTTAACCTAAATTGTTAGATAATATCAAACTAATCAATAATCAAGAATAAGTTACACGGAAATCTGGAGGAGATAGAAAAATATCATTAATAATAATAACAAGACAAAGGGTCGCGATCCCGCGAGGGTGAGCTAATCCCAAAAGCCCATCCTCAGTTCGGATTGCAGGCTGCAACTCGCCTGCATGAAGCCGGAATCGCTAGTAATCGCCGGTCAGCCATACGTCAGTGAATATTTAGTGTAATTTCATAATATGATCGGAAAAGGATAGCATATATATAAATTTTTTACTTTTATCTTTGTTGGAAAGTTCAATAATCCCTCATCTCAAAAGGTTTTTGAAGTAGGATTGCAAGGAAAATATAACATTAACTAAAATACTAAGGTATAAAGTAAATCTAACGACAAATAGTATTTCGCATAAAAGAAATAATAGATCATGCGATTACTAGATAATAGTTACTACTCATAATAAGGAGAGGAGGAGGCTAGACTTCGTCCTCTCACAAGTAAAAGCGCAATGATAATTAATTACCTACTAACTTTTTATTCTAATTAATAATTCATAAATTTCTTTATTTTAAATCGTGTCCAGAATAAGCTGGAGTTGAGCCATTTTCTAGCTTCCCAAAATTATATGTCCTACCATCGTTATAATGTTGACTTTTGCTTATGTGCAATTATATTGGATTAATTAACAGGCCATTTAATTTTAGCCGATTTATCCATTCCATATTAATTAATTAAGTATACTGCATGGATATCCTCTGATATTCTGATAAAACTTTTAGTTTTGGGGAGCAGGTCAGTAAAATAATGATGAATTGGTGGCGCCTTTATTAGAGCTATTAAATAATATATAATTATAGTGGGGCTACAAATAATTCTAGTTTAATTTAATAAAATAATCAGATAATACTTGATCTATACACGAAATATAGTGATAACAAATAAACGTGTTGAATTAATTAAATATGGATGAAATGAAAATAAATAATTATATGATTCACTTATAATTTTTATGAGTAAAAGTGGGTAAGGTGACAAATTATTGATTAGTGAAAAAAGATTGATCCATATTCATCCATATTTTTGATAATAAATGATACTATACTTTACAATTTAATATCAAAATAGATCAACTCTAATTATTTAAAAATTAATTTGCAAGAAATAATTTACATTATTGTTTATCTACATTAGTCATTAGTCGAGTTTCGACCAATTTGGGGTTATACTCTAATTTGAAGAGAGGAAAAAAGAGAAATAGATAATTGATAAATATAATGTCTAAAATTAAGTCTAGAAATACATTAATGAAAGACATACTTTTAAATTAAAAAATAGTTATTACATGAATATTTTGATTGCAAATTATAATTTATTAAATTTATATTTACATATGATAAATAAATAACATATAGTACCTTATTAGGTAGTCTTTTCGTTAAATTACTCGACCCACATATATTATATTGATCCTATCTACCCATATAAATAAAAATCCAAATTCTTTTCTTATCATCATAATTAATCATTATTGCATTTAAATCTTCAAGAATTAATTGCATTTGTCATGGCATGTAGCGGGACGATTCTGCCGACGCAAGTTAATAATCAACATCTCAAGTTCATTTATATTAGTGGATCGGATTAATATATGGATTGAATAATTTAATTATGGGGAGTTTTCATAAATAACTAGATTTGAAATTTAATATGGTCGAATAGCTATATTTTATATAATTACACAGAATAACTTCGGCTATGTAATCTGGAGGGGAGGAAGAGATAAATTGTATATATATATTTTTGTCAAATTGTATGTGCATATATCTGTCAAATAATTGTATATAAACTAAATATGTATTTGTATATCTGCCAAGCGAGATAAGGAGAGGGAGGAGAGAGGCGAGCGAGAGAGGGTAGAAAGCGGAAAGAGATGAATGGTATATGTATATGTATCGATTTGACTATGTATATCTGTCAAAATATTTGTGTATATGTTGTTGGTATACATACGTAGTTGTATATCTGGCAAGAAATTGTAGAGAGAGAGTAGAGAGGCGAGAGAGATAAAGAGAGGAGAAAGAAAATAGCAGGAAAAAAAACCCTAACTATAGTAATAAAACCTTAATTACAGTTATAAATTATAATTTTTTCAAATTATATTTAAATACATATCATATGTTTGTCTAGTTATATAATTTTTCCTTTAATTAATTCACAGAAGTGAATAAAATTAGGTTGACCAATTTTTTTTTCTAGCAATCAAATACTACATATTTAAATATTTTGAATTGTATGAATCAAACCGTAAAATATAAAGTTGTGGACCCCCAGATTTTGCTCGGAGAAACTGAAAGTAGGGCTAGCTCTAAGTATATAGACTATATAAAACGCATTACAATGAAATTTCCTATATTTATTATTACTTGTCATATACTTATATATCAAAAAAAAAAAAGTTATATAGCACTTTTAAGAATTAATGTGTCACAAGTAATTACTATGTCTTTTCATAAATGATAAAAGTTCTTATTTCAAATATTATATGTCTCGAGCAGCTGATATTTTAAGTAACTAATCCAATTCATGTAGCTCTTCTTTACTAAAATAATGAAATAACACATGTAAAGTTTTTTATAATAACATTAATTGATAACTTGATATACCTGAATAAATACTATGTTATTACATATTATTTCCTTGGCTTTACCTAACTTTTAGTTAACCATCAAAGGATGTGGACATGTAGTGGAAGAGGTTGCTTCTTCCTTAATCAGAGGTCTCGGGTTCAAGTTTTTCAAAGAAAAATCTTTGGTAGGGAGTGTTTCCTCCAAATGGAGCCTTACGCAGTACGGATTCGAATTTAATTGAACTCCAATGTGGATACCGATCACCGAGTGATGACATGCAATATCATTCTTTTAAGATACTCTATACTACATTTTAGAAATAAGTAAATATATTCTATACATTTTTGGCAACTTTATTAATTTAATTTTTCACATAACATGTATATTTAAAACCACAAGATTAATACAGATTTTTTGAACATGCTACACATTATTAATTTAAGATCAAAAGATTTCAAAAAAATTATTTTCTTAAACTTCATGTCAAGTCAAAATAGGACAAAAAAGTTAAAACAAAGGGATCAGTATCTTTTTTTAAAACTGGTTCTTTCATCATGTATTATTCAAATAAAAATAAGTATATTGGTAATGAGAGATGCAGGATAAGTATCCCACTCCATTGAACCAGACATAGAAACAAATGCTCTAGCAAGACAATGAGTGACTTGATTCGTTGATTTCTTAACAGCCGACAAAGGAGAAAGGGTAACTCTTTAATAAGAGTTTTACAATTAAAAACTAAAGAATCAAAATAAGAGTAGTTCATCAAATGTTCTTCCAGAGCTTGCTTCACTAATAGATTATCAATTTCCACAACCAACCTCGATATACTGAAACGTTCCTTTAGCCAATGAAGAGCCTCACACACCCCTATGATCTTAGTCAACAACAGGCTAACAAAACGGTCAAGAAATATAAATTTTCTAGCAATAAATTGACTCAAGTGATCACGTTACCATGTCTATCCTCTTCAAACCAGTTTAATAAACTAAAAAAAGTTAATTTTAGTCTTTGAATACAAAAATTAATACATAGATGAGGACCACTGGAATGTTATCTTTGTTTACTCTATTTTATTACCATATATATACACACAACTGATGAGTGTTTATGTTGTATGGACCAAAACTTTTATTCTATACATATATATAAATATATATATACTGATGAGTGTTTATGTAATATGGACCAAATCTATATACTAGATATTGTATAAATACATAACTGTACGACTGACATACTTTATTATGGCAATTCAATAACTATTTGTATAATATTAGCTCAAAAATCTACACTTCTTCGTAGCAAGTTGATATTAGAAGGCAAGTTCGATGCACTAAACCTCCCGCTATGCATAGTATCATCAAACATAACAAGCTGGGATTTTCATGTATCGAAGCTAGCAAAAAAAAATTACATAAAACCATGCTTCAAGTCCTGCTTACGGCTTCGAATCTCACTCACAATATTATTCATATATAATACGCATATAACTATATAAATTTCGTATAAAGTCTGCGTGAGATTTTTTTTTTTAAAAAAAGTACGTATAATTTTTGTGTATAAAATATGTATATAATTGTATCTATATTGGAATTCCAATATAGTATATATAAATTATACTCATATCTTCTACTAGTTGTACAACAATAACAACATACAGAATGGAATTCCACAAGTGAGGTTTGTAGAGTGTAGAAATGTATCCAGACCTTACCACTGCCTCATAGAGATAGAGAGGTTATTTCTAGAAAAATTTTGTCTCAAAAATCAAGCCCCATAAACAAAAGATACTGAATATGAAAAAAAAAAGGAAAAATGATTAATCATCAAAAGTAAATTATACTCATATCTTCTACTAACTGTAATTTTATTTTATTTTTTTTAAAAAGGAATTACTTTGTTCTATAAAATATCTATAGATTTGGTAATATAGAGCCTTATTTAGTTATAGACTGATATTTTCTTTAAAATATTTGTTTGGTCCAACAGGTAAATCAGAAATAAGATTTTGGGCCATATTTATCTGAAGCCCAATAAGGATTAATGAATGTGTGCGGTCCTCAACTAAAAGAGAACCATACATCTAACAAATAAATTTAATTTCTATAGGCCAACAATATGACATATTAGGAAAATTCAATATTAAAATGAAAGCGCAGTACAAAAATACAAAATGATTTTTTCTTATTTCATACTATTGCAAGTCAAGAAAACTATTGATCTGTTGAAATATGTTACTTCTTAAACCACAAAAAGTCGTCCTTGTCTGCTTGTCATGTCTTCAATATTTAAAATGACATAACTAAGGGAACAACAAATTATTATCTTGTCAGTTATAAATTACATGGTTGTCATTTATTAAGTACGTACCACCTTTTAAAACGTAATATAATTATGTCAAGGATCGATAGTAATAAAGAAAATTACGCAATATTTTTGTCATGACTCAATTAATGTCGACACACAACATTGGATACTACAAACACATGTGAGCACAATGGTGAAGTTGATTAAATTGGCGGCATAAAAGAAATATCAAATTATCTTTTTTATTTTCAATTTCACATTTTATTTAAATTCATTATTTCATATACATTTTTCTTCATTTCATATATGCTTTTTAGACGAGAGATATGTATTTTAAAAAATAGAAAGAATATAAATATAATTTTTTCCAGAGCATGAATTTTTCTTTATAAAACTTTAAATGATGGATCTTTTTTACAATATATAAATTTATGGTTCAAATTTTATATTTTTTAAAGAAATTGAAATCATAATTTAAAAGTTGAAATCTTATTTTTTGAAGAATTTAAAATTGAAGTTGAAATTTTGTGCATGCAGATTTCATAAATAAATGTTGATTTCATATCAAAATTTGAAATTATAATACAAATCATATAACCAAACATCTACTTAGTTAGGGTGTGAAAAATTAGAATATTGAACCAGAACCAATAAGCGGATTATAATATATATATATATATATATATATATATATATATGTTAGAAGGAATGGATTACAGTCTTCTTATATAGTTTAAGACAATTCTTTTCTCATAATCAATTGTACTCTCTATATATAATCGACCTTAAACAATCCTTCTTCACGAGTCAACATTTAGAATTGGGTTAGATTTAAAGATCGTATCTTCATACATATTATATTTTTGTATTACATGTTATAACAAAATATCCACCTTTTTAGATAACTAGTTTCACTACATATATATATATATATATGAAACTTTAGAGTTTAATATGGTCTGATAGCACCAATACAAAACACTAACAAACGTATATAAGACTCAAACTCAAAACGTTAATAATTATAAATTTGGATTTCTAGAATGATCAAATATTTTACAAATCTATGTATGGTCATCGTACAAATAACTTATGTTGCTCGAACTTTTCAGAATGCTGTCATACTAGGGTTGGATCTTCCAGAACTACATTAATTTTGGAGAATCCAACACACACTAAATAACATTATTAATTTAGAGTCTGAGCAACATTGCAACTAACAACATTAGTCAATAACACAAAGTTCAAAGATAATAGCTAGGTTGTTATTCTAATGCTAAAAGAACTTACCTGCTAGTACACAATAATATTTCATCAAGAAACAATTAATATGGTAGGTCCCTACTCCTTAATGCCAGTGGCTGTGATAGGGAAAAGTTCTAGGGTTTCAAGAGGCTTGTTGCTGCAAGAGGGAATAGAATTTGAGCCCATGTCTGTCATCATCAAGATCCAACCTTGGACATTTGTTCTTATCATGCCATTCTCTATGACACATTGATTTGGAAAATCCACATTCCCCATGTTGTTCATCATTTGAGTTGATGATGATGTGTCTTTTCCGTCAGCCTAGAAAGAAGATAATAATATATTAGAGAAATAAGAAAAGTTACCACTGTTTGATTTGGTACAGAGTTTAAGAAAGAAAAAAAAATTTTAAAATTTATAGTCTGAAACATACTTTTACCAGTAATTGTAAAGGGACTGTTACCATTTTTTGTACAAACTAACAACAAAAAAAAGTGTCAAAGTAAAGGGACCTCAAGGACATTTTTGTCATTTCCATTATTTTGTTATGATATAAACTAATATTAATGCTATTACTGCATCTTTTGGCAGGAATAATTTATCTCGATAATGATCATGGCAAGGTCTACTTCTATGAGATAGTGATAAGGTCTGCATACATTCTACCCTCCCCAGACCCCACTTGTGGGATTTTATTTGGCATGTTGTTGTTATTGTGATGATGATCATGGCAAAATTTATCCCAATAGTAACTAAACAAGGGATAAGACAGTACTTCCTTTGTTCACTTTTATTTATCCATTTTGATTTGTATGTTTGTTAAGAAATAATTTTAAATATGAGCTTTTTATCATAAATGCTCATATTAGACGTGTTTTTTTACCAAATCAACCTTAACAATGATTCTTGGGAACTCTAAACTTCAGTACTACTACTTTATCTAGTTATTTAGTACTTAGTATGAGAAAAAGGTCACCAAATTCTCTTAGTTTTCTAAAATAGATAAAGTAAAATGACATATGTTTTTTTCACTGTAGCCTATAGGGATCAAGTGAAATAAAATGAAGAAAGTAATACAACTTTCTTGATTTACTAAGTTTTTTTTTCCCAAGATTATATATACTTATCCAGCATACCAAAGCGACTCCTAAGAATAGAAGTAATGCATAGATAATTATTAGATTTTTTGTCTCGTTTCATGTGGCACCTTCTTCTTTTTGCTTCGTCTCAAACACGTTATTTTAATTAAAAACAATTTAGCTTTTAAAATTTCTCTTTTATCCTTAATGAAATGATTCACGGTCACACAAATATCTAAGATTGATTTTAGACCACAAGTTTTAAAAGTCTTTCTTTTTTCTTAAATATCATATCAATTCAACAGGTATCACATAAAATGAAACTGAGGGAGTATCTGTGATGCATAGAATAGTGTGTACCTGATGAACCAATATGGGAGGAGAGTGAGGGTAAAGTGTATGAAAAGTAGGAGAGATATTATTGTCTAGAATATTGCTATTGTTGGTTGGGTGGTTGTGAAATTGAGGAGCATCATCATTATCATGATCATCACTAGAATTTTTCTGCATTTTGTGAAGCATCATAAGTTCTTTTCTAAGCTTTTGCCTGTCCCTAGCTTTGTGGTTTTGGAACCAATAAAATACATTCTTGCATTGAATCTTTCCATAATGAGAAAGATGAAATGTGATCTTTTGTACTTGAGTGGATGTTGGATTTCTCAAACCTTTTCTATACAAATCTTGGAGAATCATAAGTTGTTGTGGTGTTGGACTCCATCTTGGTCTAGGCATAGTGAAGTGGGTAAAAAGAACCTTTTGGTTTTGCTTTGTTTTGTTGTTTCTTTGGAGATAATATATGTTTTTTGTTTCTATAAAGGGTAGGGTTTGTGTATAAATAGAGGAAAGATTTAATGGTGGTTGTAAAAAATAGGGGTGTCATGCTGATGCAGCTATTTAAGCACTTTTGATGAATTCAATGATTCTTGCTCGCTCCGTTCCAATTATGTGACATTTAATTTGGGGCAAAGCTTAAAAAAAAGAAAGAAAAATTTTACCTCTTCCGTCTCATTTAATGTAACATGCACATTTTTGTCCTGCTCGTACCAAAAAGAATGTCACCTTATTATAATTAGAAATAATCTGATTTTAAAATTTCTCTTTTACTCTTAATGAAATAATTTTTGACTAAACAAATATTTAATGATCGTTTTTGACCAAAAGTTTCAAAAATGTACTTTTTTTCTTAAATATCGTGCCAAGTCAAACGATGCAATAGTGGTCCGATGGGGGTAGAGTTTTCAATATGGTTGGCTAGGTATGTTGGCCTGGCCTGACCTAACTCGTGATTTAGCAGGACCGACGACCCAAATAAGCTGCTGATTTGTGAAATTTTGCAATATGGGATGGGTCGACTTGTGGGTCGAATTAAAAAATAATTTAAAATAAAAATAAAATAGATTGATAAAAATAATAAAAGTTCAAATTCAAAGTTAATTCAAAAATTTTAAATATTAAATTTAGATACAAATTATATTTTCATAATATGTAATAGTTACACTATACCATATAATATTTTCTTGTTGCTATTTGTTTTATATTATAAAATATATATATACACTTTTGGGTTGACTCAGCAAAATCTACGACTCACAAAAAATGAACTAACCCAATCTGATCTGTCAAATTTCATAAAATTTATATGAGTTAGTCCGAATAGAGTGGAACAACCCATATTAGCATATGAGTATCTCAGAGCAAGACTCATTTACTAGGTTAGTTGTTGATATCGTCATCATCGTCCCAATATTTATTCTACTGACAGTGAATTATGGAAAAATATAACACTGAGGAATTATGGTAGTAAGGAGAAGATCTTCCTTTTTTATAATAAGATCAATAGTACGTCCCCATGTGTTTCATGTGGAGCCTACTATGCTTCCAATTTATCTATCTAATGGAAAATCGAGTTAGCCTATCGCGGGTATAAATTGTGGTGAAATTGTTAGAATTTTATTATTTTTGATAAATATTTCGTTGAGAATTGGAAGTGTTGCCTCTATAAATGGATCGTATAATATGTAAAAATAAATAAATAAATTTCTTTAATTACTTGTGTTTGAGAGTTTGTCTCAAAATATCACCTTTGTTTCTTTTTAGAGCTGTAGTCATTTACCGTAACATTCAACTATTCCTATTTTTTTCTCAAAACATACTCATCTCTCCTAGTGGGGTGTCATGTTACCTTTTTTAAACATATAATAAAAGCATTTACCCCATTTTTGAATTTTATAAATTTTAAATTAAATTTAACATATATAACTTTTTATAATTGTTTTTAAAAAAATATTGACAAATAAATAATCAACATTATCTTTTATAAAATTCAAAAATGAAGTAAATGTTTTTATTGTACTGTTAAATATTTTTTTATTGTTTTAAAAAAAGAATACTGTGACATGATATTTTATTAGGAGAGGAGTATATTTTGAGAAAAATAGAAATAGG
The DNA here is from genome assembly GCA_026153255.1 of Solanum medicagineum. NCBI lineage: Eukaryota > Viridiplantae > Streptophyta > Magnoliopsida > Solanales > Solanaceae > Solanum > Solanum medicagineum. Next base: position 7,414,397 of record JAPFFP010000009.1, on the reverse strand, counting down.
TGGATGATATTGTTATCCTAAAAGAAACAGAAATGATATTATAGAACAAATTTTCAAACATGAGTGACTACCTAAGGAATTTACTTGAAGATAAATTTATATAGTACGAACTTATTTAGCACTTTATTTTTATTGAAAATTTTGAATTTAAAATTTTTATAATTCTTAATTCGTTTCATTGATTATTCAGTTATATTTTCGAGTCAATCATATTTTGGTTATATCGAGCACATTAAAATTCTTTTAAATTTTTAATAATTACTATCCTTAAGGATGATGAATGCGTAAAAGTTAATTAACTCTAAAATCGAAGTATTTGGTCAATTGAAGGCTAGGTTCTCATAGTATATAGCACAATAATTTCTCCTCAAAAGCTAATTACGATAAATAAATTGAGTCATAAATATTTTAGATTAGGCTCAGTAATTATTGGTTGTTTGGTACTTATATTTCAGGGTTAAATAGGGTTGGCTCAATAAAAGGCTACTTCCGCACTATTACCTTTTTTTATTATTTTCTAAACTATTATTCTGTCCGTCCAATTTTATTTGGTCTCTATTGACTTGGCACAAGGATTAAGAAGTAGTAAATGATAGGGTAATTTTATCAAATTACCCTTTGAATATAATAAACATGATGTCTTGAAAAATGTAATAGAGAAATAACTGTAATTGATGATAAGGGTAAATTAGAAACTAACAGCCCATTTGGTACGATGGATTATTTAAAATAATCAATGGATTAAGATTTAATCCATATAATCCAATGTTTAGTTGGACACTTTAACTCAAATACATCTAATACATGGATAATTTAATCCATCATATGTGGTCCCTTTTAATCCCTACGATATCTAGGGATTACTAATACTATGTTTAGTAATACTTGGATAAAGCAACAAAATGACTAAACTACCCCTCATTACAAGAGTTTCTTCTATACATCTTATTGGGGTTTTGTGATGAACTTTACTATTAGATTGGATTTGGTTCGGACCATCTCATTACAAGAGTTTCTTCTATCTTATTACTATTAGTAGGCACCAAGTGAGGGGCATACTTTGAAAGTTGATTAAATTTGAGGGCATACTCCCTCACACCCATAGCACCTTGTTTCAAGTTCATAAATTCTACCAACTTTGCCTCCCTAATTTCAAGAGGGGAAAACCGATTAAGGAAGGCCAGAGCGGCCTTTTATTAACATAAATAATCCTCAACAGGGAAAAGTACAAGTAAGGAGGACTAGGTCTTACCTTACCGATCCTAGTAATGTAATTAATCTTTACCAATTAACAAGCATGATGAAAATAAGAACTAGAGAGAACTAGGTATTCTATGACCATCATCGAGTTTGCAATATACTCAATGATGATATTACAAATGAGGATACTTAAATAATGATAAAATATGATAAAATAATATATGACAATCACATTATATCAATTTTCATTCTGACCTGTTGCTCAGAGCCATATTTTCTATTTGTAACTGTTTAATTTTGTGTTCAAGAGTTCTTAAATATTTTTATGGTTCAATGAGTATAATGGTGGTCCAATTTTGAGGACTACATTGGACTAAAAAAACATTAATGACAGTATCAAGATCAAAGAATCAGTTTGAAAAAATAATTTTGTCGGGATAAAGAGACTAGAGAAAGAATATTGGAATGACATTTCTTAATGAGAAGAAAATTGAGGTTAATTAGGAATATTTTGAAGGATTTAGTTAGCACCATCACTAATGATGAAACGAAATAGTACTTAAAGGGACTTCTTTCGTTTCCGACTTGAGATTTCCTTCGGTGAATTAAGTTGTTAATCACTTCGTATTTAAATTCTAAATTGTAACAAATATGGTCTTGATGTATTGTTTTTATTAGAAATAATATTTTCCAACAATTATGTACTTTGATCCAATTACATAAATAGAAAAACTCACAATAATTCAAGAATATAATTGGAAAAGAACTTTTTATACAATTTTAAACCAAACACAAAATTAAGTGGAAAGTAATAAACCAAATACGAGATAAAAAATAATCTCACTATTACTAACCCCTGCATAATTAATACCTGCATTACTAATCTCTGCATTACTAATCGTCGCATTATTCAGTTTTGTACCAAACGACCCCTAAGTGTAAAATTGTCTCTTAATTTCATAAAGTGGACAAGTATTGTTGGACATTTCAAAATAGTATAGGGACCAATTAAAGTTGGACGGAGAGTATTCAAGAAAATATTAATTAGATTAAAACGAGTAAATATGAAAAATTTTCAAAAGTTCTCTTAAATTTTGAATAATTTACTTTATATTGACCGATGAAATTGCGTGCCCTGCACCCCAACCCACCCTCAATCTTACTGTTGTTGCTAGCACAGAGTTAGCCAAAACTTCTTTCTGAAGTCATATCATGATCGCACACTCGGTGAAAAAGCTTTAGAAACGATGTTCTCCTTCTTCACTCACAGAATATTGCTGAATTGGACTCTCGCCCTGTAAAGACCTGACCCAACACTGTGATGTATTGTCCGCTTTGGGGCGTTACGTGTCGCCGTCCCCCTCACGGTTTACCCCAAAAGACGCCTCACAAGTTGAATACCAGACCCTCAACATATAGCCCAGGAACTCTCCCTCATTTTCCGATGTGGGATTCGCCTAAGTGAGCTACAGGC
>JAPFFP010000009.1:7383158-7393980 GCA_026153255.1 Solanum medicagineum | reverse complement strand
AAGAGTCTTTCTGGTATGGTTAGAGACTTGTATCTCTTTGTAGAGATGTCTGTGAGATTTGGAGTATTTCTAGTTTCAATGAACTTCTAAATTTTTGTTTTGGGTGGTGGTGGTGGTGTGGCGGTGAATAAGAACTCTCTGTTTATCTTAGAAGATGAATTTTGTTGTATTGGAATGAGATGGGCCTAATAGAGCAAAATAAAGAAGGGAGGAATTAGGTTTCTATATATAGTGCAGTGTGGAAAGGGGGAGATATCTAAAAATAGGATGAATGTGCTACAGTAATATGTCCATTTGTTATTCGAGCATAGCATATGCAATCTTTTTGGAGATGACTATTTTAGGAATGGAGACTTATACTAAATTGGGTTGGTATGATGTTTGTCTTTTCTAGGACTCTGATCATTCACAAGCAAGTAGAGCCAAACACTTGCTATGAGATGAAAGTTGAGAGAATTAGCTTGGCATAGGAAAATTCATAGTAATTACATGTCTACAATTTTGGTCAGCTAGAATTAAGATCATTGTGTGTCATGAGTCCCAGCTCTGTCAGAACATATGCCGAAATATTATCCAAGAGACAAAAGAGTTGGATGAGTGCACCAAAAGAAAAAGTAAACAAGTGCACCACTTTTAATTTCATACAAAAATTTCTTTTTCTTCAAAAGCTCTATCGTAGTGTTGCCCTTTTCACACCATAGACAAAAAGCTTATATTATTGTTGCTTCTTTGCTTCTTTCTCATGTGAATTTAGGATAACACATCTACAAAAGATTTTTTTGGTAAGAAGACTGGGAGAGAAATCTTATTTTAAAATTATAAGCTAATCTACATGTTTATAATTGTACCAGTTTATGAGACCCACTCATATCATGTTTCTCTCTGAGAAGTCTCTTTATATATTTTCCGTCGATCGACTATTTTTTTGTGTCTTTGATGCTAATTTTCATGTCTTAATTATCATGTTTCCCTCTGAGAAGTCTCTTTTTTCTCCTTTGTTGTTGGGAAAATCTTCTTGCTCAATTTCATATGACTAGCAAGAGGTGTGCTAACAAGATTAACATTCTTCATATTGAAGCTCTCCAACACACGTTCAATGTACTTCTTTTGTGACAAATAAATGTTCCTTTCATCTCTGAAAAGAGTGATCCTCATGCCCAAAATTTGTTTGGCATGACCCAAGTCTTTCATAGAAAAGACTTACATAACTCATTCTTCAGCTCGTCAATTTTAGAAGTATTCTTGCCCACAATTAACATATCATCCGCATACAACAATTGGATGATCAAATTATTATCAGAAAATTTTTGTACAAACACATAATGGTTTGAGAAAGTCTTCTTCTAGCCTTGCTCCCCCATAATAAATTCAAACATTTTGTACCACTGTCTAGAAGCTTGCTTTAGGCCATATAGACTCTTTTTGAGTTTACACAAAAAAATTTCTTTACCTTTTACTTGAAGCCCTCAGGTTGCTCCATATAAATCTCCTCTTCTAGGTCACCTTGAAGGAAAGTTATTTTCACATCCTTCTGCTCAATCTCCAAATTTAGACTAGCAGCCAGACTAAGAAATGTATAAATAGAGGACATTTTTACGACAGGTGAAAATATTTCGTCAAATTCAATACCCTTTCTTTGACAGAATCCCTTAACGACCAATCTAACTTTGTATCTGGGCTTTTGGGTGTGTTCTTCAATTTTAACTTTGACCACCCACTTATTCTTCAAAGCTTGTATACCGTTAGGCAATTTTACCAACTCATAAATATGGTTCTCATGCAAGGATTTCATCCCATCTTGCATGGCCTCTATCCATTGACCCATGTGTTCATCTTCCATAGCCTCCTTATAATATTTAGGTTATCCCCCATCAGTGAGTAGCATATACTCATGTAATGAATAACAAGACGAGGGAACATGTTGTCTTGTGGACCTCATTAGAGAAATATTTATTCATCTATAACTTCATGAGCTGGAGGATCATTAATAACACTATCATTGTCATTATCAATATTAACATGTTAATCTTGAAATGATCCTAAGCATCATTATGATCATCTAGCCTGCCTACATCATGCACACTTTCATGAGGCACTTCATCAAAATTAAACACACCATCAGAACCGGAGGATTCCAGCTTCTCCGCTTTCTCAATGTCTTTAATTTTTTGATTCTCCATAAAGACGATATCGCGGCTTCTCACAAGCTTCTTTTCAATTGGATCATATAGTCTGTAACCAAATTGATCAAGGCCATATCCAACAAAGATGCACTGTCTTGTCTTGGTATCTAACTTTGACCTCTCATTTTTTGGCACATGTACAAATGTTTTGCAATCGAACGCCCTCAAATGGTCATAAGAAACATCCTTACTATACCAAACTTTGTTTGGAACATCACCTTGCAAATCCACGGAAAAAAATATATTAATCATATGTGCAACAGTCAATAATGTCTCCCCCCCAAAAGGAGTTTGGCAACTTTGCTTCAGAAAGCAAACATCTAACTTTCTCCATCAAGTTCCTGCTTATCCTCTCTGCCAAACCATTAAGCTGAAAAGTTTTAAGAGTAGTCTTCTGGTTACCTTGATGCTTGTAATATTCATCAAACGGTCCACAATATTCACCACCATTATCAGTATGAATACATTTCAGTTTCTTTCCAGTTTCTCTCTCAATTGAAGCCTGAAACTGCTTAAAGACACCTAGCATTTGGTCTTTAGTCTTTAAAACGTAGACCCAAAGTTTTCTTGAGCAATCATCAATGAAAGTGACAAAATACAGGGCACCACCCAAAGTCTTTGTCTTCATTGGACCACGTGAATCAGAGTGAACCAACTCAAGTAACTCTGTCTTTCCTGAAGAAGGTTAGACTTGAAGAAAACTCTATTTTGATTTCCAGTCAGGCAGTGCTCATACTTTTCTAATTTAGCACCTTTGCAATCTGACAACAATTTTATCTTGGCTAGAATATTGAGTCCTTTCTCACTGATGTGGCTAAGTTTCTTATGCCATAACGTTGATGATTTATCATCTCAACTGTATTCACCATATTGGCACAAGTAAGAGCCGTAGTCCAGTATAGACCATGACATTTTTTGCCACGAGCTACAACCAAGGAACCCTTAATGAGTTTCCATTTTCCTCCGCCGTTGGTACTGACATATCCTTCATCATCAAATACCCCAAGAGAAATGAGATGTAGACGAACATCAGGTGCATACTTCACATTGTTCATAACTACTTTAGTTCCAACACTAGTTTCTAAACATATTGTACCAATATCAACAACTTTGGACACAGTCTCATTACTCATACTCAAGGTTCCAAAGTCACCTGGAGTATAGGCAGAGAAAAAAATCTTTACAGAATGTCACATGAGATGCGGCACCAGTGTCCACAACCTAGCTTGACTCATCACAAAAATATTTATCAAATCAACATCAAGAACAGTGAGAAGATCTTCGGTGGCAATGGTGGCAAGGCAATTTTCATTGCCTTCTTCTTTTTTTTCTTATTTTTCTCTGTTCTGCCTTTTTAATTTTCAGCAGAACTTCTTTGTGTGCCCTTTCATAACACAATGATAGCACTCAACATTTTTAAGTTTGCCTCTAGATTTGCTCCTACTGTATTCTTTATTCAGATAACTACGATATTTGTTTCTCCCATAGAACCTTCTACTAAGACATTTGACGAAGAAGAACCTTGAGATTTTCTTCTCATCTCTTCGTTCAACACACTACTCTTGGCAAAATCCATAGATATCACACCATCTGTGGTAGAATCGATATTGACATTCTAAATGTTTCCCAAGAATCTGGTAGGGGGCCAAGTAGAAGCAAACCTTGAATTTCTTCATCAAATTTAATACCTATAGTAGACAACTGGTTCATGATTTCTTGAAAATTATTCAGGTGATCTGTCATCGGAGAACCATCAATATATTTTAAAGTCAACATTTTATTTATTAAGAATACTTTATTGTTCCCAATTATCCGAGCATACAAACTTTCAAGATGCTCTCATAGGGTACAAGCATGTGTTTCCCCAGAAATATGGTTCAACACATTATCATCAAACCATTGTCTAATAAATCCACAGACCTGTCTATGCAACAGATTCCACTCTTCATCTGTTTTATTTTCAGACTTTTTAATGGTAAAGACTGGTTGATAAAAATTCTAAACGTAAAGTAGATCTTCCATTTTTTCTTCCAAATAACATAATTAGTGCCATTTCAAAGTGATCATTCTACTAGTGTTGGCTTTATTATTTTTCCAGCAAATTTGTTTACCACAGTAATTCTTTTATGATATGAAAGTTCAGACGATGCTGCAACCACAGAGCATACTCAGACAGACACTTGGCTTTGATACCAATTTGTTGGGAAAATAAGGAATAACACAAAATAAATATGGCATAATAATAATAAAAATGAGAAAATCACGATACCAAATATTTAATGTGGATCATCCAACACTTATGGGCTACCTCCATAAATAAATACTTCTATTATATTTCTTCTACTATTGCAAATAGTAGGCACAAGTGTACAATTTCTTCTAATATTATAAATAGTAGGCTCTCAGAGAAAAAAATAATTCCATCAATCTTGGATGAAGCCAAAGTGTCACTACTTTTTGGCTTTGGGATATGATGGAATAAAGCAAAATGACTCTTTGAACTGTCTGCGCTTCTTTCAATTGTAAAGTAGCAATTAGTCAATACAACTTTTGACGTTCATCATGGGTCTTTCGGAAACAGTCGCACTATATTTTTAAATATAGGGGTCAGGCTGTGTACACTCGACCCCCTTACCCCGCAATGGGCAGGAGCCTTTGAGACATTGGGGTAATGTTGTTGTAATGTTGTTGTCAGAGAAAAAAAATATAAAAATAGTGAACACATTATTTATTTTAGGAAATAATATCTCCTAAACACACACTCTATTGTTCCTCACAAACTATTTTATTTTATAATATGGTATATCTCCCAGAAGAAAAATACTCACAATTTTTTTTGTGTGGCTCTCTCTTTATTTTTTTCTCTTTTTTCTAAATGATAAATAAAGGAGTTGAAGAGCTCCTTATATAGGAAAAATTCTGCCTTCATTGATGTCATTGCTGACATCAATGTGCAGGCAGAAAGTTGGCTACCAATTTGAAAATTGATTGGCAGCCTTTGTTGAAAGAGAAGGGGTTGCCTTTGTTGAATTGTAAAAGAGAAGAGGAAGCAACCATTGTTGAATTAAAAAGAAAATGAAGGGGTTGGACCCCACAGTCTCCTTGCTCCATCAAATATATCCTATAAAAACTTTCATAGTCTTTTTATCTTGCTTATCATAAAGGCAAAGCTTGTAATAAGGACAAGAAGTAGGTGGGAATGCTACTCTACTCGTGACTAATACTTACTTTCCCTTTTTACCTCATCTGGTGACCTACAAACCTTTCTCAACCCTTTCAACTACCTATTTCATGTTGCACTGTCCTTTGTGAAGTAACCAATCTACAAATTTTTCAAATCCTCCCGCCTCGCCTCGCATAATAATTTTTTTCATTTTCAACCCGCTCCACCCTTGCTCGACTTAAATTTTAAAGTTCTTTTTATTTTTTAAATGAATTCAACTTTTTTTTTCCTAATTAATGTCCCAACAACAAATTAACTATTTTTAGTTGATATTTTAACAATTGTTTCTTGATCATTATTTAAAAGTTTTCGATTAATATTTTAACAACTAATAATTTACCAGACATGTCTAGTTTAAATTTTTTAAAAAAATAAAATTAAAATTCAATAATTCATATAAAAAATTTATATCTTTGATTTTTACTAATTATAAAAATTTAATTTCTTTAAATTTCTATTTGATTTTTTAAACTCGCAACCCGCCTCGCCCTACATTAGTTTTAAAACAGCTACTTCAATCCGCCCCGTACCTGTTCCGCCCTTGCTGTCATCCGTAATTTTATTCAAATATATTATTTTCTCCATTCTCTTTTAATTGGGTCTTTTTAAGAGTAAAATAATAATATTTTAAGTTATGAAAAAAATATATGATTTCTAGTATTTTGTGTTAGTTTTTGAATATCTAAACTATTTTATTTTAAAATATTGAACTGATATACTTTATCCTTTCTAAATTTCACTTGCTTGATTTCATTAGATATGTTATTTATTTTATTGTTTCCTCTATTACAAAATCACGAATAAGAATAATTTTACTAATTTAAGAAACTTTACAATCTTATTACATATTTTAAAAAATAAATTAATTGCAAATGGAGTCTGTACAAAATATTTCAATCTTATTTTTAGTTATTTTAAATAATTACTATTGTAAGAAAATTGTTAAAAAAGCGAAAAAATATTTGGACTTAGGCGGGAATTGAACCCACGACCATTCCAAAGGTAGGAAAAAACTGAACAACATTTACCAACTAACCTAGAGCTCATTTTGCTATCGCCGCCTTCTCCAATAAAAGAATAACGGAGGGTTTATCTGTGCTTACTATATAAGCATCCATCGTTGTCACTAGTGCCCCCATAAACCCCAGTAAGAATCTTCCTTAAACCCTCCAAAAAATATTTTTTTTTTACTTTTTCTTGTTTTTTGATTAGTTTTTTCTTGAACTGATTCAAGTAAGTGGGTTGCCTAGGAAGATGAAGAGAGCACAAGAGTCGTTCAAGTCACCAAACCTCTGTACTTTGAGGATATTGGCCCTAGAAAGATGTCAGTTATTGATTATGTTTTCTGGTTTATTTGTTTTTTCTGTAAATGTTTTTGGGGGTTAATTTTTTGATGACTTAATTTTGATTGTTTTGTTTTGTTTGTTTTTTGTACAAAAAAAAATATTCAATTTTCACCCTTTTCAGAGTCTGAAATTTTGAAATTAGCTGAAACTGAAGCGTACCTTGGACTTTACTATGAATCTACTAAAAAGCCTATTTGAAATGGCTTATTAGACCCCCGCATGGTAACTCTCTTTATCTGCATTGTCTATTTTGCTGGAAGGCTAGTCCCAATATACTATTCTATATAATTTGTGATTCAATGAATGTGGTGTAGTTATTGCCCTGAAATCCTTTTGGGATTGAAAGGAGTAAAATACAGTTTAGTTTAAAGAGAAATTGCATTGCTGATTTTTTTTCACTCTTAAAAAGCTTCTAGTGAAGTTTATAGAAGAAAGTTCTTATTTTGTTTGTTTGGCCATTTTTCCCTTAGTATGTGTGTTTCTTCAACCTTTCTTTGCACCTATCTTTTTCTTTTGTCCCTTGACTGATGCCTTTGTATGTAAGCTAAGATTGCAATGTATTTACACATCAACGGTATATTTGGTTTGGAACTAAACACGTCCAACTTAACACTGTATCATAGCATTTGTGTGGCTGTTCCCAAATTTAGAAATGACTAATAAGAAAATAGCAGTCATATAAATAGAATGGAGTGAGCACTTCTTCATCTAGTTATTTTCAAATTTTGTGGATAGAGCAACATGGGAAGTGCAATAAGCGTAGATTCTTGCACCCTAATATTTACAATCTAGTAGTACTAAGCTTCTTGTGGATGTATTATAAGGTTGAGCTATGCGATGTTAATTAATTAGCTATGTGCCAGGTTATTATAACAATTTCATGTATTATTTTTTTTATTGTCATTGATATTAGTGCGTCATTTATATTAGCTATTGTTATCCTTTCCCCCCTCAAATTTATCTTAAGTTGTCTAAATTTTTATGCTTTTTTGTAATACATATCTATTAGGGGAGGCCAAAGACAGGACTTCATGTTTCTCACTCCGTAGTGATATATTTTAGTATGTTACTTCTTTTTTGCTAGAGTTATCGAGAAAGGTCATGGATTGTTATCAGAGGTGGATCCAAGATTCAGATCTATGTTTTGATGAATCTGGTACGGATAACCATCAATATATCTTAAACTCAATATCTGCTTTATCAAGAATATTTTATTAGTCTCAGTCTTTCGAGCATACAAACTTTCAAGATGCTGTTATAAGGTACAAGCATGTGTTTCTTCAGAAATATGGTTCAACACGTTATTATCAACTCATTGTCTAATAAATCCACATACCTGTCTATGCAACATATTCCACTCTTCATTTGTTTTATTTTCAGGCTTTTTTAGTGGTAAGATTGGCTAATAAAAAATTTTAACGTAAAGTAGATCTTCCATTTTTCTCTTCCAAATGGCATAATTAGTGTCATTCAAAGTGACCATTTTACTAGTGTTGGCTTCCATTATTTTTCCCACAAAATTGTTTATCAAGATAATTTTTTTCTGATGTGGAACTGCAACCACAGAGCATACTTAGATAGACACTCGGCTCTGATACCAGTTAGTTGGGAAAAAATAAGGAACAACACAAAATAAATATGACACAATAATATGAAAAATGGGAAAATAACGACACCAACAAATTTAACGTAGTTCACCCAAATTTTTTGCATTACGTACAAAAATCAACATTTCTATTATATTTTTTCTACTATTACAAATAGTAGGCACAAGTATAGAATACCTTCTACCATTACAAATAGTAGGCTCTCAGACAAAAGTACCAACTAACCAAGAGCGAATTTTGTCATCGCCACCTTCTCTAATAAAAGTATAACGTAGGGTTTCTCTATGCTTTCTATATAAGCATCCATCGTTGTTACTGGTGCCCCCATAAACCCCAGTAAGCATCTTCCTTAAAGCTTCCAAAAAATAATTTTTTTTCTTTTTCTTATTCTTTGATTAGTTTTTTCTTGAACTGATTCAAGTAGGTGGGTTGCTTAGGAAGATGAAGAGAGCATAATAGTCGTTCCAAGTCACCAAACCTCTGTACATTAAGGATGTTGGCCCTAGAAAGATGACAGTTATTGATTATGTTTTCTGGTTTATTTATTTTTTCTGTAAATGTTGTTCGGGGTTAATTTTTTGATGACTTAATTTTGATTATTTTGTTTTGTTTGTTATTTGTGCAGAAAAAGTATTCAATTTTCATCCTTCTCGGAGTTTGAAATTTTGAAATTTGATGAATATGAAGCGTACCTTGGACTTTGCTATGAATCTACTAAAAATCCTATTTGAAATGGCTTACTATACTCCTGCATGGTAACTCTCTTTATCTGCATTGTCCATTTTGCTGGAAAGCTAGTCCCAATATACTATTCTATATAATTTGTGATTCAACGCATGGGGTGTAGGTATTGCCCTGGAATTCTTTTGAGATTGCAAGGAGTAAAATGCAGTTTAGTTTTAAGAGAAACTGTACTTCCCAGAATGATGGTATGCCATGCTACTATGTTTTGAGCTTAGAGAGATGATTGCATAAAATGAAAAAAAAATGTGAAATTCTGTTTTTTTATCTTTAATTAAACAACAAGTAAATATCCCCGTGAAATCCCACAAATGAGGTCTGGGGAGGTTAAAATGTACGCAGACCTTACTATCATCTCATAGAGATAGAAAGACTATTTTCGAAAGATTTTTTTTAAGTTAAGCTTTCTTTAATTTCTAGCTTGTATCCTTTTAAATTTTGAAGGTTTCGATTCAAGGAAAATGGCTTTCCATTTGTTTTAAGAAGTTGGAATGTGTATAAGAATAATGGGTGTGCATTAAAAGTCTTTCTGGTATGGTTAGAGACTTGTATCTCTTTGTAGAGATGTCTGTGAGATTTGAGAGTATTTCTAGATTCATAGAACTACTAAATTTTTGTTTTGGGTGGTGGTGGTGGTGGTGTGGGGGTGAATGAGAACTCTCTATTTGTCTTAGCAGATGAATTTTGTTGTATTGGAATGAGATGGGCCTAATAGTGCAAAATAAACGAAGGGAGAAATTAAGTTTCTATTTATAGTATAGTGTGAAAAGGGGGAGATATCTCAAAATAGGATAAATGTGCTAAAGTAATATGTCTATTTGTTGTTCGAGCATAGCATATCTAATCTTTTCGGAGATGAGTATTTCAGGAATATAGATTTAGACTTAATTGGGTTGGTGTGAAGTTTGTCTTTTCTAGGACACTGATCATTCACAAGCAAGTGCAGCCAAAAACTTGCTGTGAGAAGAAAGTTGAGACAATTAGCTTGGCATAGGAAAATTCATAGTAATTACATGTATATTCTTTGTGTGTCATGAGTCCCAACTCTATCAGAACATGTGTCGAAATATTATCCAAGAGACAAAAGAGTTGGATGACTGCACCAAAAGAAAAAGTAAACAAGTGCACCACTTTTAACTGGAATTCCTTTTTCTTCAAAAGCTATATCGTAATTTTTCTCTTTTCACACCATAGACAAAAAGTTTATGTTGTTGTTGCTTCTTTGCTTCTTTCGTGTGAATTTAGTATAACAGAAAAACTAAAAAATAATTTTTTGGAAGAAGTTTGGGAAAGAAATCTTATTTTAAAATTATAAGCTAATCTACATGTTTACAATTGTACCAGTTTATGAGACCCATTCATATCCTGTTCTCTCTGAGAAGTCTCTTTATATATTTTTCGTCTATTGACTGCTTGTTTGTGTCTTTTTGTTGATGATTTTAATGTCTTGATTAGAGGAAGTTTTGGATTTCAGGGGCCTCCAAACAAGAATGGATGTTGTGAAACATGTCATGGTAATTTTAGAGAGTGCTCAGGTGTTAGACCTCGTAATTCGTTAAACTTAAGTATATTCCAATGTGTAATTAGAGTATCAAGTGGATTTGGCGTGCATAATTAGTGTGAGTCGGAAGTCCTTGATTGGACCAAAATAGAAAAGTTTGGGGCCAAATTGATCAATAGGCAAACATGGGCTCCTTATGATGCAATTTTGAAAAGTTTGAC
>JAPFFP010000009.1:7371900-7383058 GCA_026153255.1 Solanum medicagineum | reverse complement strand
CACTTACACTATACCTGTTCTGTGGCGTGAGTACAGGGACGGCGATACGTAACGCCTGTATCTCACCCATTCTACCTAAATTCCGTGATGTGACTACAAGGACGGCGATACGTAACGCCTGTAGCTCACCTCCAAGACAGATGAGCTTTGCGATAGGACTGTATCGGCATGTACGGTAGGTTTCTTGTTTAAAGGAGTGTTCTAATGTTGCATTGATTTAATTCTATCTCTATTGTATTGTGCTAATATTATTCAGGTTCACACTTACTGCTTTACATACTCAGTACCTATTCTGTACTGACCCCCTTGTGTGGGGGCTGCGTTTCATGCCCGCAGGTACAGACGTACAGGTGAGAGAGCCTCTCAGCTAGGATTCATTATCTACTGGCGCTGCGCTCCTTTACTCCAGGAGCAATCTTTGGGTATATATACCAGGATTTATACTTTTGTCACTACATATTCTTTGGTACTTTTGAGGGTACGGCGGGGCCCTGTCTCGTCAATGTTTATTCTGTTATGTAGAGGTCGGTGGACACGTGTGGGGGTAGGAAGGATAGTGTGTGATGTGATCGTGTATGTATGATACTTTATTAGGCGGCAGGACCGCAGCGGTGACCTTGTCGGCCCGCAATAGTTTCGTATATATGTAGATATGTGTATATGTGTTGTTTGCATATTCTGGGAGCTTCTGCAGGTGAGGATAGGGCATAAAAACAGAGGAAACTCTGCCGAAATTTCGGTAGAATCTTAATCTCCGAGTTGTGGTTTGGCGATCTAACATTGGGTTGAGTGCCAAATCGGCACAAGTCATGGCCCGGGGTTGGGCCGTGACACAAATAAATCTTCCTTTCATATCTGAGACGAGTGTCTTATGCCCAAAATTTGTATGGCATGGCCCAAGTCTTTCATAGAAAAAGACTTGCATGACTCATTCTTTAGCTCGTCAATTTTGGAAGTATCCTTGCCCACAATTAACATATCATCCACATACAACAATAGGATGATAAAATTATTATCAGAATATTTTTGTACAAACACATAATGGTTTGAGGAAGTCTTTTTCTAGCCTTGCTCCCCCATAATAAATTCAAACATTTTGTACCACTGTCTAGAAGCTTGCTTTAGGCCATATAGACTATTTTTGAGTTTGCACAAAAAAATTTCTTTACCTTTTACTTTGAAGCCCTCAGGTTGCTCCATATAAATCTCCTCTTCTAGGTCACCGTGAAGGAAAGTCATTTTCACATCCATCTGCTCAATCTCCAAATTTAGACTAGCAACCAGACTAAGAACTGTACGAATAGAGGACATTTTCACGACAGGTGAAAATATTTCGTCAAAGTCAATACCCTTTATACGACAGCATCCCTTATCGACCAATCTAGCTTTGTATCTGGGCTTTTGGGTGTGTTCTTCAATTTTAACTTTGAACACCCACTTATTTTTTAAAGCTTTTCTCATAAGTATGGTTCTCATGCAAGGATTTCATCTCATCTTGCATGGCCTCTATCCATTGACCCATGTGTTAATCTTCCATAGCCTCCTTATAACATTCAGGTTATCCCCTATCAGTGAGTAGCATATACTTATTTGATGAATAACGAGATAAGGGAAATGTTGTCTTGTGGACCTCGTGAGAGGAATATTTGATTCATCCATAACTTCATGAGCTGGAGGATCATTAATAACACTATCATTGTCATTATCAATATTAACATGTTAATCTTGAACATGATCCTAGGCATCGTTATGATTATCGAGCCTGCCAACATCATGCACACTTTCATGAGGCAAATAATCAAAATGAACTATACCATCAGAACCGTAGGATTCCAGCTTCTCCGTTTTCTCAATGTCTTCAATTGTTTGATTCTCCATGAAGACGATATCGCGGCTTCTCACAAGATTCTTTTCAATTGGATCATATAGCCTGTAACCAAATTCATCAATGCCATATCTAACAAAGATGTACTGTCTTGTCTTGGTATCTAACTTTGACCTCTCATCTTTTAGCACATGTACAAATACTTTGCAACCAAACACCCCCAAATGGTCATAGGAAACATTCTTACTATACCAAACTTTGTTTGGAACATCACTTTGCAAATCCATAGTAAGAGATATATTAATCATATGTGCAACGGTCAATAATGCCTCCTCCCAAAAAGAGTTTGGAAACTTTGCTTCAGAAAGCAAACATCTAATTTTCTCCATCAAGTTCCTGCTCATCCTTTCTGCCAAGCCACTAAGCTGAGAAGTCTTAAGAGGAGTCTTCTGGTTACCTTGATGCTTGCAATATTCGTCAAATGGTCCATAATATTCACCACCGTTATCTGTACGAATACATTTTAGTCTCTTACCAGCTTCTCTCTCAACTGAAGCCTGAAACTGCTTAAAGATACCTAGAATTTGGTCTTTAGTCTTTAAGACATAGACCCAAAGTTTTCTCGAGAAATCATCAATGAAGTGACAAAATAGAGGGCACCACCTAAAGTCTTTGTCTTCATTGGACCACATGAATCAGAGTGCACCAACTCAAGTAACTCTGTCTTTCTTGAAGGAGGGTTCGACTTGAAGGAAACACTATTTTGCTTTCCAGTCAGGCAGTGCTCACACTTTTCTAATTTAGCACCTTTGCAATCTGACAACAATTTCTTCTTGGCTAGAACATCGAGTCATTTCTCACTGATGTGGCTAAGTCTCTTGTGCCATAACTTTGACGATTTATCATCCTCAACTGTATTCACCATATTGACACAAGTAAGAGCCATAGTCCAGTATAGACCACGACGTTTTTTGCCACTAGCCACAACCAAGGAACCCTTAATGAGTTTCCATTTTCCTCAACCGTCGGTACTGACATATCCTTCATCATCTAATACCCCAACAGAAATGAGATGTAGACAAACATCAGGTGTATACTTCACATTGTTCATAACTAGTTTAGTTCCAACATTAGTTTCTAAACAGATTGTACCAATATCAGCCACTTTGGACACAGTCTCATTACCCATACTCAAGGTTTTAAAGTCACCTGGAGTATAGGCAGAGTAAAAAAATCTTTACTTAATGTCACATGAGATGCGACACTAGTGTCCACAACCTAGCTTGACTCATCATAAGAAATATTTATCAAATCAACATCAAGAACAGTGAGAAGATCTTCAATGGCAATGGTGGTAAGGCAATTTTCATTGCCTTCTTCTTTATTTTCTTATTTTACTCTGTTCTCCCTTTTTAATTTTCGACAGATTTTTTTGTGTGCCCTTTCATACTGTAATGATAGCACTCAACATTTTAGGTTTACCTCTAGATTTACTCCTGCTGTATTCTCTATTCAGAGAACTACGATATTTGTTTCTCCCCTAGAACCTTCTACTAGGACATTTGACGAGAACCTAGAGATTTTCTTCTTTTCTCTTCGTTCAACACACTGCTCTTGGCAAAATCCATAAAGATCACACCATCCGGAGTAGAATTCGACAATGACATTCTAAATGTTTCCCAGGAATCTAGTAGGGGACCAAGTAGAAGCAAACCTTGAATTTCTTCATCAAATTTAATGCCCATAGTAGACAACTGGTTCATGATTCCTTGAAAATTATTCACGTGATCTATCATCAGAGAACCATCAATATATTTTAAAGTCGACATCTACTTTATTAAGAACATTTTATTGTTTCCAGTCTTCCGAGTATACAAACTTTCAAGATGCTCTCATAGGGTACGAGCATGTCTTTCCCCAGAAATATGGTTCAACACATTATCATCAACCCATTGTCTAATAAATCCACAGACCTGTCTATGCAACAAATTTCACTCTTCATCTGTTTTATTTTCAGGCTTTTTAGTGGTAAGACTAGTTGATAAAAATTCTTAACGTAAAATAAATATTCCATTTTTCTATTCCGAATGGCATAATTAGTGCCATTTCAAAGTGATCATTCTACTAGTGTTGGCTTCCATTATTTTTCCCGTAAAATTGTTTACCAAAGTAATTCTTTTCTGATGTGAAAGTTCAGACTATGCTGCAACCATAGAGCATACTCAGACAGAACCTCGGCTCTGATACCAGTTTGATGCGAAAAATAAGGAATAACACAAAATAAATATGACACAATAATATAAAAAATGGGGAAATAACGACACCAATAAATTAACGTGGTTCACCCAAAAATTTTGGGTTACATCCAAAAATCAACATTTCTATTATATTTCTTCTACTATTATAAATAGTAGGCACAAGTGTAGAATTTCTTCTACTATTACAAATAGTAGGCTCTCAAAAAAAATTACCAACTAACCAAGAGCGAATTTTGCCATCGCCACCTTCTCCAATAAAAGTATAACGTAGGGTTTCTCTATACTTCCTATATAAGCATCCATCGTTGTCACTGGTGCCCCCATAAATCCCAGTAAGCCTCTTCCTTAAACCCTCCAAAAAACATTTTTTTTTCTTTTTCTTATTTTTTGATTAGTTTTTTCTTGAACTGATTCAAGTAGGTGAGTTGCCTAGAAAGATGAAGAGAGTACAAGAGTCGTTCCAAGTCACCAAACCTCTGTACATTGCGGATGTTGGCCCTAGAAAGATGTCAATTATTGATTATGTTTTCTGTTTTCTTGATGTCAGTTCTTGATTATGTTTTCTGGATTCTTTGTTTTTTCTATAAATGTTGTTGGGATTAATTTTTTGATAATTTAATTTTGATTGTTTTGTTTTGTTTTGTTTTGTTTGTTATTTGTACATAAAAATATTCAATTTTCACTCTTCTCAGAGTCTGAAATTTTGAAATTAGCCAAAGTTAAAGTGTACCTTGGGCTTTATTACGAATCTACTAAAAATCCTATTCGAAATGGCTTATTAGATCCTCACATCGTAACTCTCTTTATTTACATTGTTCATTGTGATGGAAGGCTGGTCCCAGTATACTATTATATATAAGTTGTGGTTATGTGCGGGCAAAAAGTTGGCTACCAGTTTGAAAATGGATTGGCAATCTTTGTTGAAAGAGAAGAGTCTACCTTTGTTGAATTGTAAAAGAGAAGAGGAAGCAACTATTGTTGAATTAAAAGGAAAAGGAAGGGGTTGCACCCCACAGTCTCCTTACTCCATCAACTATATTCTATAAAAATTTTCATAGTCTTTTTATCTTGCTTATCATAAAGCCGAAACTTGTAATAAGGACAAGAAGTAGGTGAGAATGCTACTCTACTCGTGACTAATACGTACTTTACCTTTTTACCTCATCTGCCGACCTAGAAACCTTTTCTCAACCCTTTCAACTACCTATTTCATGTTGCACTATCCTTTTAGGAAGTAACCAATCTACAAATTTTTCAAATCATTCCCCCCGCCTCGCCTCGCATAATGATTTTTTTATTTTCCACTCGCTCCGCCCTTGCTTCGCATAAATTTTAAAGTTCTTTTATTATTTAATTGAATTCAACTTTTTTCCCTAATCAACGTTCCAACAACAAATTAACTATTTTTAGTTGATATTTTAACAATTGTTTCTTGATCACTATTTAAAATTTTCCAATTAACCAGACTGTCTAGTTTATTTTTTTAAAAATAAAATTAAAGTCAATATTTCATATAAAATATTTATATCTTTGATTTTTACTAATTACAAAAAATTAATTTCTTTAAATTTTTATTTGATTTTTTAAACCCGTAACCCGCCCTGCCATGCATTAGTTTTAAAAATAGATACTTCAATCCACCCTGTACGTGCCCCGCCCTCGTTGCCATCCTTAGTTTTATTCAAATATATTATTTTCTCCATTCTCTTTTAATTGGGTCTTTTTAAGAGTCAAATTATAATATTTTAAGTTATGAAAAAAATATATAATTTCTAGTATTTTGTGTTAGTTTTTTAATATCTAAATTGTTATATTTTAAAATACTAAACTGATATACTTTATTCTTTCCAAATTTCACTTGCTTGATTTCATTAAATATGTTATTTATTTTATCGTTTCCTCTATTACAAGATCACGAATAAGAATAATTTTTACTAATTTAAGAAATTTTACAATCTTATTACATATTTTAAAAAATAAATTAATTGCAAATGGAGTCTGTACATAATATTCCAATCTTATTTTTAGTTAGTTTAAATAAGTAATATTGTAAGAAAATTGCTAAAAAGGCAAAAAAAAAATATTGGGACTTAGGCGGGAATTGAACCCACAACCCTTCCAAAGGTAACGAATAAATTGAACAACATCTACCAACTAACTTAGAGCCAATATTGCTATTGTCATCTTCTCCAATAAAACAATAACGTAGGGTTTCTCTGTGCTTCCTATATAAGCATCCATCGTTGTCACTGATGCCTCCATAAACCCCAGTAAGCATCTTCCTAGAACCCTCCAAAAATCAGTTTTTATTTTCTTATTCTTGTTTTTGGAGTAGTTTGTTTTAACTGATTCAAGTAGGTGGGTTGCCTAGGAAGATGAAGAGAGCACAAGATTCGTTCCAAGTCACCAAACCTCGGTATATTGAGGATGTTGGCCCTAGAAAGATGTCAGTTATTGATTATGTTTTCTGGTTTCTTTGTTTATCTGTAAATGTTATTGGGGCTTAATTTTTTGATGACTTAATTTTGATTGTTTTGTTTTGTTTGTTGTTTGTACAGAAAAGGTATACAATTTTCTCTCTTCTCAGAGTCTGAAATTTTGAAATTAGCTAAAGCTGAAGTGTACCTTGGGCTTTACTATGAATCTATTAAAAAAACTATTTGAAATGACTTATTAGACCCCCCGCATGGTAACTCTCTTTATCTGCATTATCCATTTTGCTGGAAGGCTGGTCCCAATAAACTATTCTATATAATTCGTGGTTCAACGCATTGGGTGTAGTTATTGCCCTGGAATTCTTTTGGGATTACAAGGAGTAAAATACATTTTAGTTTAAAGAGAAATTGCACTGCTGATTTTTTTTTTCACTCCTAAAAAGCTTCTGGTGAAATTTATAGAAGACGAAAGTTTTTATTCTGTTTGTTTGGCCCTTTTTCCCTTAGTATGTGTGTTTTTTTCAACCTTTCTTTGAACCTTTCTTTTTCTTTTTGTCCCTTAACTGATGCCTTTGTGTGTAAGCTAAGATTGCAATGTATTTACACATCAATGGTATATCTGGTCTGGAACTAAACATATCCAAATTGACGTTGTATCATAGCATTTGTGTGGCTGTTCCCAAATTTAAAAAGATTTGGAAATAACTAATAAGAAAATAACAGTCATATAAATAGAATGGAGTGAACAATTCTTCATCTAGTTATTTTCAAGTTTTTTGAATAGAGCAACATGGGAAGTGCAACAAGCATAGAATCTTGCAGCCTAATATTTATATTCTAGTAGCACTAAGCTTCTTGTGGATGTATTATAAAGTCGAGCTACGTGATGTTAATTAATTAGGTATGCACTAGGTTGTTATAACAATTTTATGTATTATTTTTTTATTGTCATTGATATTAGTGCTCTATTTATATTAGCTAATGTTGTCATTTCTCCCCTTAAATTTCTCTTAAGTTGTCTAAATTTTTATGTTTTTTTATAATACATATCTGCTAGGGAAGGCCAAAGACAGGACTTCATGTTTCTCACTCCGTAGTGATATATTTTAGTATGTTACTTCTTTTTGGCTAGAGTTATCGGAAAAGGTCATGAATTGTTATCAGAAGTGGATCCAAGATTCAGATCTATGCTTCGCATCAAAAGTATTGAGTTTAGATGAATCTAGTACGGAGAACCATCAATATATTTTAAACTCAACATCTGCTTTATCAAGAACATTTTATTGGTCTCAGTCTTCCAAGCATACAAACTTTCAAGATGCTCCCATAAGGTACGAGCACGTCTTTCCACAGAAATATAGTTAAACACATTATCATCAATTCATTGTCTAATAAATCCACAAACCTGTCTATGCAACATATTCCACTCTTCATTTTTTTTATTTTCAGGCTTTTTAGTGGTAAAGATTTTTTGATAAAAATTCTTAACGTAAATTAGATCTTCCATTTTTCTATTTCGAATAGCATAATTAGTGTCATTCAAAGTGACCATTCTATTAGTGTTGGCTTCCATTATTTTTCCTGCAAAATTGTTTACCAAAGTAATTTTTTTCTGATGTGAAAGTTCAGACTATGCTGCAACCACAGAGCATATTCAGACAGAACCTCGGCTCTGATACCAGTTTGTTAGGAAAAATAAGGAATAACACAAAATAAATATGGCACAATAATACGAAAAATGGTAAAATAAAGATACCAACAAATTTAACGTGGTTCACCCAAAATTTTTGGGTTACGTCCAAAAGTCAACATTTCTATTATATTTCTTCTACTATTACAAATAGTAGGCACAAGTGTAGAATTTCTTCTACTATTACAAATAGTAGGTTTTCAGAGAAAAATACTAACTAACCAAGAGCAAATTTTGCCATCGCCACCTTCTCCAATAAAAGTATAACGTAGGGTTTCTCTATGCATCCTATATAAGCATCCATCGTTGTCACTGGAGCCCCCATAAACCCCAGCAAGCTTCTTCCTTAAACCCTCCAAAAAACATTTTTTTTCTTTTTCTTATTTTTTGATTAGTTTTTTCTTGAACTGATTCAAGTAGGTGGGTTGCCTAGGAAGATGAAGAGAGCACAAGAGTCGTTCTAAGTCACCAAACCTCTGTACATTGAGGACGTTGGCCTTAGAAAGATGTCAGTTATTGATTATGTTTTCTGGTTTCTTGATGTCAGTTATTGATTATATTTTTTGGTTTCTTTGTTTTTTCTGTAAATGTTGTTGCGGTTAATTTTTTGATGACTTAATTTTGGTTGTTTTGTTTTGTTTATTATTTGTACACAAAAAGTATTCAATATTAATTCTTCTCAGAGTCTGAAATTTTGAAAGTAGCCAAAGTTGAAGTGTACCTTGGGCTTTACTATGAATCTACTAAAAAGCCTATTCGATATGGCTTATTAGACCCTTGCATCGTAACTCTCGTTATTTACATTGTTCATTGTGATGGAAGGCTGGTCCCAATATACTATTATATATAAGTGTGGTTCAATGCATGAGGTGTAGTTATTGCCCTGGAATTCTTTTGGGATTGCAAAGAGTGAAATGCAGTTTAGTTTTAAGAGAAACTATACTTCCCAGAATGATGGCATGCCATGCTACTATTTTTTGAGCTTAGAGAGATGATTGCATAAAATGAAAAGGAATGTGAAGTTCTATTTTTTTTCTTTAATTAAACAATAAGTAAATATCCCCGTGAAATCCCACAAGTGAGGTCTGGAGAGGGTAAAATGTACGAAGACCTTACTACTATCTCATAGAAATAGAAAGACTGTTTTCAAAAGACTTTTTTTTTAAAGTAAGCATTCTTTAATTTCTATCTTGTATCCTTTTGAATTTTGAAGGTTTCGATTCAAGGAAAACAGCTTTCCATTTGTTTTGAGAAGTTGGAATGTGTATAACAGTAATTAGGTATGAGTGTGCATTAAGAGTCTTTCTAGTATGGTTAGAGACTTGTATCTCTTTGTAGAGATGTCTGTGAAATTTGGAGTATTTTTAGTTTCAGGGAACTTCTAAATTTTTGTTTTGGGTGGTGGTGGTGGTGTGGGGGTAAATGAGAACTCTCTATTTGTCTTAAAAGATGAATTTTGTTGTATTGGAATGAGATGGGCCTAATAGAGCAAAATAAAGAAGGGAGGAATTAGGTTTCTATACATAGTCAGTGTGGAAAGGGGGAGATATCTAAAAATAGGATAAATGTGCTAAAGTAATATGGCTATTTGTTTTTCGAGCATAGTATATGCAATTTTTTGGAGATGAGTATTTCAAGAATGGAGACTTAGAATTAATGCACATTCATACCTAATTACTGTTATACACATTCCAACTTTTTAAAACAAATGGAAAGCTATTTTCCTTGAATCGAAACCTTCAAAATCTGCTGATGGGTTTTGAGCTGAGAGTTTTAGGAAACGACCTCTCTACTTCTTTGAGGTAGCGGTAAGGTCTGCGTACAATCTATCCTCCCCAGACCCCACTTGTTGGATATTACTAGGTATGTTATTATTGTTGTTGGATACTTAAACTTAATTGGGTTGGTGTGAAGTTTGTCTTTTTTAGGACTCTGATCACTCACAAGCAAGTGCAGCCAAACACTTTCTGTCAGAAGTAAGTTGAGATAATTAGCTTGGCATAGGAAAATTCATAGTAATTACATGTATACAATTTTGGTGCTAGAATTAAGATATTTGGGTATCATGAGCCCCAAATCTGTCAGAATATGTGTCGAAATATTATCCAAGAGATAAAAGAGTTAGATGAGTGCACCAAAAGAAAAAGTAAACAAGTGCACCACTTTTAACTGAAATTTCTTTTTCTTCAAAAGCTCTATCGTAATTTTTCTATTTTCACACAATAGACAAAAAGTTTATATTGTTGTTGCTTCTTTGCTTCTTTCTCATGTGAATTTAGGATAGCAGAAAGTCTACAAAAGATTTTTTTGGTAAGAAGACCGGAAAAGAAATCTTATTTTAAAATTATAAGCTAATCTAGATATTTATAATTGTACCAATTTATGAGACCCACTCATATCATGTTTCTCTCTGAGAAGTTTCTTTATATATTTTCTATCTATCGACTACTTGTTTGTGTCTTTTTTATGCTGATTTTCATGTCTTGATTATAGGAAGTTTTGGATTTCAGGGGCCTCCAAACAAGAATGGATGTTGTGAAACATGTCATGGTAATTTTAAAGAGTGCCCAGGTCATTATGGGTACTTGGTTCTTGCTCTACCAGTTTATAATATTTGATATTTAGGCACTGTGGTGAACATCTTGAAGTGCATATGCATGGTAATATCTTGTTTAAACTAAACTTCTTTAATATTATACAGTAATGGGTGATTTGTGGTTTAACGATTGAAGATGCTATTCGTAGTTTTAGTTAATCTTTTTTAGTATGCCAACTTTTTTAGAACTTCAAGAAAGCAATTTGATCAGCACAATGGCTGAAAATTTAATTTCTTCCACATCATATTGGTAGTAATGAGGAAACAAGTAGTACCCAAATTGTTAGAAATTACTTTGTTGAAAAAAGAGTTATTGGTAACTTTAATTTTAAGTTGTTAAACGATTAAATTTTG
>JAPFFP010000009.1:7281941-7312014 GCA_026153255.1 Solanum medicagineum | reverse complement strand
TTTCCTTTTTCATACTGGTCACTTCGATATGTGGTATTTGAGCCTGAGGGTCCTCAATAAAAATCACCTCTTCATTTTCACGAGATAGGAATAAAATGTATACACGCTCTACCTTCTTTAATACCTCAATTACGAAATTTCATTAAATATGTTGTTATATATAGTAAAATTAACCAGTCTGGTGTGAACCATTCTTGAGTTGTACTATTAGGATTCAATATCACTTATCTGAAGTTTGTTTGATACTGGAAACATGGATCAAATAAATAAAGAGTTAAATTAAGAAAATTAGGCTTAACAAATTAATTTATCTCAACATCTACTAAAGAATTTATGAATTGGAAATTACAAAAACAACCAAAGTATGCATACAAAAAAGAAAAACACAAACCATCAAAGGGAAAAAACCATAATTTTCTTTACAAAATCAACAAGTGATTTAACTGTTGCAGGGCTCCACTCATGCACTTGATTTGATTGGGATATAAATATTTTCATTTCTGCAGCAAGTTTGACAAAACATCACTTATATTCTTCAACTATAGATAATGTAGAATAAATGAATTATTGAGGAAAATAAATGCTAGTACCTTTTAGAAAACATTTGTTTGTAAATCCTCCATCTCAGGGTTGATATCTTTTCCTTCTTTCTCAGCTTCAGTTCCCAAAAAGGAAGCAGAATCTAGTTTGGGAGGGTTCTGAAGAGTTGTTTCACATGTTAGTTCCCAGTAACAACAACATACCCCGTGGAATCCCACAAATGAGGTCTGGGGAGGATAAAATGTGCACAGACAATACCACTACCTCGTAGAGATAGAGAGTCTGTTTCTAGTGTAGATGAAAAAAATACACAAAATAGAAGACCAAAAAAGCATCTTATGAGCCTATAGACACACAACAAAAACATGATATCCGGTGTGATTCCACAAGAAGAGTTCTAAAGGGTAGTGTGTATACAACCTTACCCCTACCTTGAGAAGGTAGAGAGACTATTTGCTATAGATCCTTGTCAAGTAAAGCATATCAAAAATGATGTAAAGCGAACATAATAGTGAAGAAGCCATACTAAAAACAACAGATCGGAGAAGAGAACAGTAGTAGCAACAATAAATAATAGAATAATTGAAGCCAATGAGCCAATAAAATCAAAGAATAAGATAGTAAGGAGAGCAATAAAAGCAATACTCATAAGGATATTGGACAACACTCTGTCATCTACTAACCTTTTATCTTAATTCCCGATCTCTAAATCTTTCCATCTAGGGTCATGTCCACGGTATGTTGCAGATGTGTCATGTCTAGTCTAATCACCTATCCAATACTTCTTCGGTCTATACATCTCCTTATACCACTATAGCCTATAGACACACATACCTAATTCTACTTCACATACAGAATGAAATATGCACATGGTAATTCAACTGAACCAATGGTTTCAGCTCGAAACATGCATACACATGCAATTAAAACATTTAAAGTGTGTGTACATATAATAAGACCACACTCATTTTGAATCCATCGACTCTGGGTTTTGGTTTCACCTATGTCACAGTTGATTTCAGATCCTTCACAGGCTTGTTCAGTAACTGTAATGTACTCCATATTCGTTCGACTTACGAGAATCAGTGGGTGAGTTCTGGTTAGGGGTAAATCTCCAGTCTCATTTTCAGAATGTTTGTCACATAACAAATACTGAAATGCTGGCTGAAATCAAATATATGATAAAGACAAGCCAGATAAACAAACTTAAGAAAGGAGCTCATAACAATACCATGCAACGAATTAATGCCCAATTCACACCCCGGAAGAACGGATGCTGCTTGATTTCATTTGCTCCTTCACGAGATCCTAACCTGTTTTTGGGATCTCTGTGCAACAATCTATACATTAACTGCTTTGCGTGGAGACTAACCTGGAAAACGAGAATATAAACAAACAGTTTTAGAAATTAGAGGGGAAAAATGTAACTCCACGGAAGGAAAAATATTTATTTACCATCGAGGCACTTAAATTCGTTAAATTGAAAGACCATACCTGAATGCTTCCTGGGAATTTTAAATCCTTATGTAGTATATTTGAGAATGTCTTTTGCCTTGTCTTTCCCCTGAATGGTGTATAACCATACAACATTTCATACAAAAGAATGCCTGCCAAACGACAATTTGTTCGTGAACAGTAGTATAAACTTTTGAGGCAAGTATGGTTCAAAAAGGTCTCAGTGAAGATTAAGGATCAGCCAATATCAAGAGCAAATGAATTCTAAAGAATTACCAAGAGCCCACCAATCCACTGCACTAGTATGCCCTGCTCCAGTTATGATCTCCTGTTAACAAACAAGCGAAACAAGATTTGTCTAAAGAACAGGATATACATGAATAACAACTTGACTTATCACAACCTTCAAATACACTGATTATAAACATCTATAAGTAGCTCCTTTCAAGCAAAAAAAGGAAAAAAAAGGTCTAACCGGAGCTATGTATTCTTCAGTTCCGACAAAAGAATTTGATGCACGCATAGGTTCAGCCATGAAGATCGGATTCTGTTGGCTTTTTTGATGCTTCTTCTTTTCATTGATTTCTGGAACTAAAAGCTGTCCAAATCACCAAAAACAGTGAATTGGCATTCTTAGCAACTAATTTTGTTTGTGAAGTTATCTCATCTTCAAACTTGACAAAAGTTAGGAGTTAAGTACCTGTGGCTTGCAAGCTGTCAAACAGGAAAGATCAAAATCTGTCAAAGATACATGCCCACCACTCTGTAGCAAGACATTTTCAGGCTTCAGATCCCTATAAATTATACCTGTTGGCAAAAGATAACTCAGGATACATGGAGATGTATTTTTCAACTCTAGATATAAGCAAAAATAATACATATGCTATGCATTTGCTTTGATTGATATGCCATCTGCACCATTGCCATATAACTCAAAGATCATTCACCATAAGACATAAGTATTCTTATTGAGCATTAATCACTCCATAAAACTAAAGTCGAAGTGAATGGTGTACATAGTCTGAAAGAAAGAATGGAAAGTAAAAATTTAGATTCATCGACATTGATTCATGAATATGTATGCTCCTCAATCGATGCTAGTCTAAAACTGATAGAAGTGCACTAGTTAGAAAAGAATGAATGAAGAGTTTCATATTACATATGAATATAAAGGCTACCTTGACAGTGAAGGTACTCCAAGGCTACCACTACTTCAGCAGCATAGAACCTGCACGAAACGAAAAAAAAAAAAAAAAGAAATTGTCACCAGAAGCAAAATGGAAAATATCTCAATAAATGTTTAAGAGACCATGAGAATATGATATCAAAGTCTCAGCTAACTCTGTAGAATGCTTCTTGGATAGGTATTTGCTTATGACATACCTTGCAGCGTCTTCCTTCAACACCTTTGTTTGTTGTCTATCTAGAAGCATGAACAGCTCTCCACCAGGGTAGTAATCAGTTATTAGACAGATATGAGTTTTGGTCTGAAACACAGTAAAATTCAACAATTCAAATCTGTAAACAATGCCATTATAATTAAGTATATTTCATATATGCATGTCATCAGTTCACTGAATTCATCAAGTATCAAATGCTATGGAGGATTCAAGTTTAGATGTGCTTGCATTTCCAACTCATAACACTTTTCTCAACATAATTATGATCTCTCTCATCAAGTTCTATGGATCTAACCTGAAAAGATGCATAAAGTGCAGGAAGAAAAGGGTGGTCCAACATATCTAGGATTTCTCGTTCTGCGCAAGCTCTATGCACCTGCAGAAAAGATAAGTGGATCCTTATTGAAGATATAATAATGAGAGAGTATAAGTTTACATGTTTTTGATTAACTTCATACCTTGTTTCGGTTAAGCATTACAGTCTTGTCCATTGCCTTCATAGCAAATTGCTGGTCAGTTCCGCAAAGCTCCACTAAATGCACACTGCATGCTCACAAGTTATTCCCAAGTTAACCAAGATAACATAAACATCATTTGGATGGCTATAGCATCTCATATTACTTGATCCACTCTAAATGGGACTGTCATCTTCTTAATAAAATGTACCTGCCAGTATCGCCTGATCCCAGCGGTTTAATTGGCTTAAAATGCTTCAATCCTATGGGTTCTCCACTGTCCAAGATCTGCCATTCACAAACTTCTCAGTGATGAAAGGGACAGACAAACCTCAAACTAAAATCATCATCAGTGGAAAGCAAAAGTTGTATCAACCGTTTGTATTGCTTTCCAAGATGGGCTGTCCTTCCTATGAGGCTTTGGCTGAACAACTTTTGAATGATTTCTCCACAAATCCTCTGGTTTCTGCAGGTACAATTCAGCAGTTTGTGAGCTTCGTGAATAGTCTTAAACAGTCATCTTGAACATTTAGAACTTACCGAATTGGCATCTGGAAGCTCACGAACTGCATCATCAACATTTACAGCAGTTTCTTTCACCTGATAGGGAACCAAATGGAAACCATCATCAAGATAGTGCCTCACCAGTCAACGTGAAGAATATATATTACACATAAAACATGAATTGATCTCATTCAGTAAATATATGAATGCTCAAACTAAGTGACCATTCTTGAGTACTTGTTTATCTGTCATATCGCTATGAGACATAAGTGTAAAAGAATATCAAAAACTTAAGTGAAATAAAGGCAAGAGGATTAGTGTAGGAGTAGACCAGCTTTGCACTCTCTTTTGCCTTGTCTTCAGGGATGCTGTTGTGAAGTGGCTCTACATGCTGACTTCCATCTAGTTGCACTCCAATGAAGTACTGTACCTCTCCCTGATTATGATAAAAAAGAGCCATTGATTAATGATTTTAAGAAAGTTCTAGTACAAAACTTCAGAGTCGCGGCACTTTTATCTTAACATCAATGGTGATATACATACCTTCTGATCACGCATAGGCTGCAGGTGGAACAAGTTCCAGAACTTTTTGCCTGAATTTTATACAGATTATCAGTTGCTTCAACAACATACCCAGTGAAATCCCACAAGTGGGGTCTGGAGAGGGTAAAATGTACGCAGATCTTACCACTACACCTCTTGCATCAACAATAACCAAAAAAGTCCAAAATTCTCAATATTTTATATTAAGGTTGCTAAGTCGACTTATGATGAACAATTACTTGTAGTTATCTTTAGATTACTTCCTTTTATCGTCAGTGTATAGAAATTAAACACATATACAAATATGAGAAGAAGGGAAAATTTGAGGAAAGTATGTTTACCAGTCTTAGTGTAGTTAATGAGCTGGACAGTGACATCAGTTTGATTATCAATTGCCTGTCTGATTTTCCTCACTGTAGCTAGATCAGTTTCAGGACCTTGAAGAAACCTATAACAATAGCAACATTAATATAATGAATCATTCATTTTTGGCACTCTTTCTTTGGTTTAAGTATGCACCGCTAGCTAGGGTCATTGGCCATGATCAATACTCTCGCCGTTGTAGTTTATGTGACACCATTTGATTTATCATAAAACTTAACAAAGAAAAGAGATTTTTGAAATTATGATCTAAACCAAACCTTACATATTTGTGTGGTTATAATCATAAGAATTTTTAAAATTGTAAGTATTGTAAAAAAAGATACCCGACATCCATGTGGTCTTCTATTTAAAAATATAAAATTGACGGACAAGATCGAATTTTCATCATTTTTTAAAATCCACCCTATCCGTCGATTTTTTGTCCGTCATTTTTTCATTAAAAATAATAGTGTGATGTACCTGCAGTTTCTTCCCAAGATTTCTTCACGGCTGTACTCAGTCAGCTCCAAGAAACTATCCGATGCAAATATCTAATTTATCAAACACAAACACCATAAGTTATACAAAAAACTTAATTAATTGTGATCAATAAGGATCTAGAAATTAAATTCAACAAAATGCATGCATACTCTGGGGAGGGTAAAATTTACGCAGACCTTACTGCTATTCTTATGAAAGGCTGTTTCCGAGAAACCCTCATCTCAGGAATCAAGCCGCATAAGCAGAATATATTAGATATGGAATAAAGGGGCCCGGGAAAGAAGAACGACTAATAATGAAAAGCAAATGATAGTATATAAATACGAAAAAATAACAAATATAAGACAGATATTAACAACATAAGCTATAAAAACATGACTAATTTTTTATTTTTGAATTAAAAAGGGTGCTGAGTTAGTAGTCTTACAATAGGATTATCAGGCAGCCTTGGATCAGTAATAACAAAGTTCTTCTCGATACGTTCAAGAGTCGTTGCTAAATCAATACCTTTCCTCATTTCCTTCTTCCTCACTTTGTCATCAACACTAACTGGTCGTCCATCGTTGTCACTCTCATCGTCATCGTCATCATCGTCTTTATCCATAGTCATCTTTGCCTCAAAAACATCATCATCAGTAGCCATGGTAGTACTAGAACGATTTTTCTTCATAATGCTGTACGTATGTAATTACATCATATAATTAGATATAATGTTACATTTGTATATATATCGGACGTGCATATGCATATATGCATGTTTAGTATTACACACACATATATATAATTCAAAGAGTTTAATATGTTCTAGGTTTACATCTTCTAAATAAGATAATTGACCTTTAATTTCGTCTGTTTTAAAACCAAAAAATGGAACTATTTGAAGTCGAACTCATGTATGACCACACACGCTCTTTAATGAAATATTCTATTATTTTTACTTATACTTTTCGATTGCAATTTTGAACTCTAAAAATCGACGGAGTCCTTCAGTTTAAAAAAATTTGAGGGATTGAGTCGGTTTTCTTTTAAAAAAAAATTAATAATTTTTGTGTAAAAAAATAACCAATGGACATCTTTTGTTTTTCTCAAATTCCTTTGATTTTCCATTAAAGAATAATTTCTTTAAAAAAATGACAAATTGAATCGGTTTTCCCTCAATTTTTTGGACCAACCCTGTCCTCCCTCAGTTAACAATCAAATTTGTATAGATATTTAGTGAACAGACGTGTCAAATGGGTGGGTTGGGTAGAATTAGGAATATTAAAATGAATTTAAATAGAGATTGAGTTGGGTCATGACCGTTCAGTTTAACTCGCTCAAGCTCAATAATTTTAACTTATTATTATTTACTTTTTATAATCACAATTTAAATTTCAATCCAAATAAATAAATAAAAAGTTACAAATAAATAGATAAATCATACAAAATATAAAATAGATAGAAAACATACCTTATATCAATGAAAGTAAAGAGCCTTAGAATATATTGAAATTGGAGACTAAATTGGACTCAATTGAAGATTCTTTCAAAATTAATTAAAACTTGAATGAGTTGAGATTGAATCCAATTTAAATTATCTTGACCCAACCCATAAAATTATCTATATTTGGGTTCACTTTTTACACCACCGTTAGTGAACTTCTTAATATATATACACAATAGCTCATTAATATAAACCTATTGTGAATGTGAATCCGCCATTGATCCTCAGTTCAAACAGCTCAAAATAATGGCCACCAAAATAAATAAAGTAACATAAACTTCGATCATATTATAATATATTCAAACACTAGGCGTTGAGAAAGAGTAGTATTAGAATTACCCCATGAAGGATAGCCGAGAAGATTTTTTCGGTTTCTTTTCTGGGACTTCATTAATTTTCTCCATCTGCTTTGTCGTCCTGGTACCAGCATGGGAATGTCTTCTTGGTGGTGCTTTGTTCACTAAATTTAGCTTATGAATATCCTGTCTGTCTTGTTCGACTTCATCTCCTTCTGATTTTCTCATAAATGTTGGTCGATTATTTGTCGATTCACTAAGTGCTCTTGTCTTACGTGGCTTTTTTATTTCTTCCAATAGCTCATTCACTGAATTACTAGCCATCTCCTTCTGACGTACTGTCAACAACAAATCATCTCTTACATGAACCTAATAATACTAAATTTACCTTAGTGTATTAAGGTCAAATCAATTAGCTCATGAAAATATCATTTATCAAACATGCTCAATTTTTACCACTCCAATTATTAACTCAATTTACTTTAATACTTTCTTTAGTGATATTTTTTACTTTTTGAGATGAGATTCTTTTTTTTTTTTCCTTCTTTTACCATAATACATTTGGACATTGAATTTAAATATTTGAAAAATACGTATACAAAAAATTTAAAAATTATAGTGGTTAATAATTTAAAAAGAATATGAAAAAATTATGATCAAGAAAATACCATCATAGCGAATCAATGATTCGGGAAGGCCATTGGGTCGGAGCATCTTTTCCTTGGATCCTTCTGTGTGCTTGCTTACCTCCACTTGCATTCTGCCAAAAATTTTCACATTTTATTTCATTACATTATTAATTCATATGTACTGAATTAATTATGATATACCAAGAGATTTAAGGAATGCATTACTTGTTGGATATGCTTAAATCATAAACGTTTGAATATTTTGAAAAATCCACAATCTCATAGAATTATCCGATGAGCAATCTAACTAGTGAAATCTATTTAACAAACTATTTTAGTATATCAATAATAGGCATAATACGTAAATATGACGATTAACTTGATTTTAGCTGGTAATTATTACCCTTAATTTTATCAGTGCACAAGTAGTCATTTTAAATATTCAAAACTTGAACAAAAATAAATATTTTTGTTCTACATGGTATCCTACCTGACAATTTTAATATGTCTTACGTGACATTCTATGTATATTATGCCACGTAGGACACTTGTTCAATTTTATACAGGTTTAAATGTTTACTTGTGCGCACTCAAACTTATTGTTCAATTTTATACAGGTTTAAATGTTTACTTGTGCGCACTCAAACTTAAAGGGTATATATATAGAGATACTGACTGAAACTGGATTTTAAAGGATATATTTATTCTCTTCGTCCATCTTTACTTGTCCACTATGCTAAAAATAGATGTCCAACAATACTTGTCCACTTTATGAAATCACGGGATAATTTTACATTTAGTTCCCAATTAACCCTTATCATTAGTTATAGCCATTTTTGTTTATATTTTTTAAGACATTGTATCTATTACATTCAAATGGTGATTTGATAAAATTATCCATATCAATTACTGCTTCTTAATTCCTGTGTCAAGTCAATAATGGATAATTATAGTTAGAGACGGTGGACGTATAATGCCTAAAAATTTACTCCCTCCGGTCCCTTTTACATGTCACTTTTGTGATTGCACTTGCTTTAAGAAAAAAAAAGTTACTTTACTATTTTGCCCTTATTTAATTTCTTACAATGTACAGTAATTGTTTTTTTAGTTCTTCTAGTTGGTCAAATATATTTTTCAAAACTTATTACTCCCTCTGGTCCCTTTTATATATCACCTTTTGTGATTCCACTTGCATTAAGAAAAAAATGACTTTACTATTTTGCCCTTGTTTAATACTATTCATTAATTGGTTTTTAAGTTTTTCTAGTTGGTCATATAAATTCTTTTCAAAACTTATTAACTATCAAGGGTAAAATAGAAAGAATAGTATCATTTATACATTGATTTTGTGAAATGACATATATTAAGGACTATTTTTTTATAGTAACGACAACATAAAAAATGAAAAAGAGATGGTAACTATTAAGGATAAAATAGAAAAAATAATATTATTTTTAAAATGATATTAAGAATCATTTATTTATAGTAAAAATGATATATGAATGAAAAGAAGTGTGTGGGGTCTTCTTTACTTTCCTTACTTTTTATTTTTTGCTTTTTCCTCTTTTATAGGGCTGTGGCTATAATTGGGGAAGCTTGTGCATGAGAATGGCTCCAAAAGTTGACTAGTAAAAAGGATGAATTAACTAGCAATATTTACTATTTCCTCTGTTTTATTTGACGTGACATTTTTTTTTGGGCGTTTTAAAAAGAATATTATCTTATTCTAATTGAAATAATTTACCTTTAAAATTTCTTCTTTACTCTTAATAAAGAAATAATTTTTCATTACACAAATATCTAAAAATAATTTTAAACCACAAATTTTAAAAATCTTTTTATTTTTAAACATCATACCAAATCAAAAAGTGTCACAAATTGGTGGGGTTCCCTATTATGATATCTATGAAAGAAAATGGTCCAAAACAAGTCATTCTTACATTAAGGCCCACTATCTCTCTATCTTAATCATGTATTCAATCTATCCCTGATAAGATGAGGACAATATACAGCTGGTTACAAAAGAAAAGCAAGAATTATTGAAGAGATAAGGGAACAAATCCCCCTTATAAATTATGTAATATGTTTTTCTCAATGGGAAAATTTTAAATTACATATCTTCATGTTTTCTCAACTTCAATATAAGTGACGTAGTTTAGTTCAATATAGAGTTTTAAAAAATAAAACAATAAGTATGGCTATAATAAAAAGTTACTATCACTATTTAATGGACATAAATTAATTTAAAAAAGTGATTTTAGAATTTTACCCAATGAATTTGAGAACTTTGCCAGCATCATCTTTAATAGGTGCAATAGTGAGAAGATTCCAAAAGGGGGTCCCATCTTTCTTGTAATTTAATAATCTTCCACAGTAAGTTGAACCCGATTGCAATGCTTCTCGGATCTTCGCCACATCCTCAGGATCCGTACCCGAACCCTGCATGAATCGACTAAACCCGACCCAAGAATAAAATAAATTAAAAAAAAATAAGAGAAACAAATAAAACTCAACGAAGAGAATAGTAATTAATTTATTATTATTATTATTGTTACCAGTTCCTGCCTATAACCTCTTTTGATGTATAACCCGTCATCTTGAAAAATCCAGCACTTGCATACAGAATCGGGTAATCGGGTTTGGTTGCATCCGATACCACAAATGTTTGTTGAAATGTTGATAAGGCATCTCTTAAATCCTCTGAAACTCTTGGAATTCCCCTCTCTTTGCCTGTAATAATTTACAAAACAATATAAGTTTATGTGATAATAATGCAACTAATTACTATATTAACAGTGTAATTACACATGTTAGCATTAGTATTTGGGCAACCCGATACACTAAAACTCTCGCTATGCATAGAATTTGGAAAAGAATTCGACCACAAGAGTTTATTATATGTCGTCAACCTTGCATTTCTGCAACTTTACCAGTTATTTCAAGGTTCATCTTCACCTACCATTAGTACTTGGACATCTAAATTGCCAACTTACCATAAACAGTTATGATTTACACTTACTAAACACTTTCCAATCTCTCTTAGCTCTTGAGTCTATTATGATTCGTTCTCTTTTTTGCTTTGAGCTCGATAGTGTTTACCTCAAATTAATAAATGTATAATGATATAAAATTATTGATATATATACTCAACTTATTAAATTTATGATTTAGCGTAAATATCAAATATAAAAAAATGTTTCAAAAACTTCAAATTAACAGTGTATATTTGAATTTGAAGTGTATATAACTTAAATTTGTATATGAATGCTTACCAGTTCCATCATCAGAATAATCACCGGAACTCCGACCAGAGTTGCCGGAATCCCTTCTGGAAGTCTCTGTTCTACCATTCGGATCATCTCCGGAATTTCTAACTTTAACTCCTTGCAATTTCCCAGTCTCATCATCAGTTTTCAACACCAGTCCCCACTCCGCCGCTCTCTGAGCAGCCGCACCAACTTCATCCACCGCCGAAGAAGAAGAAGAGGAAACTTTCTTCTCTCCACAGGTAACTAATTTCTGACTTATCGGAGAAGCCAATTTCGCTGTCGCCGGAGCAATTGCCATCCATGAAGTCGCGATTTCCTCATTTTCGTTACTCGATTTGGGAATTGCGATTTCCTCTGTTTCAGGGATAGAGCTAGTAATGTGGTCGTCGGCGGCGGCCCAATTTTTCCATGAAGTCTGTGATCGGAAAACTGGATTTGTTGGGCGGGAAGAGTAAGTTGAAGGATTGAAAACTTCTAGCGAACCTCTTGGATCTCTTGGCAATGGTGGTATAAGAGGAGATTGCTTGTTTTCTTCTTCCATTATTTCTGTGCACACACATTTCTCATGTCTATATCAAAAAAATCACTATATATGTGATATTTATCTCATATTCGAATGTATGCTACTCCTTTCATTTTTACCATATGACGATATTTGATGGGAAGAAAATTTTATATTAAAGAATATATAAATTGTGATATATATGGGTTGTTATCTTGAGATTATAATCTTTTCCACCAATTTATCTCACCTAGAGGTTGAAATGAAATACTCTCAAGTTAAATGAGCGGCATAATAGATAGCGAATAAATAGACATTTTAATTATTTAATACTTCAACAAATAAATATTTTAATTTTTAGAGTGTACAAGTGCTTGATTGTTCAAGTGTTGAAGTTAAAGTTTTTTTTTTGGTTGAAGTGTGTATTTGTGGATGATGAAAGGTAAAGGTCAGAGTTAAAATTTGAAGTTAAGTTTAAGATCTAATTTATGTATTATGTCTAAATGAGATAAAGGGGATATTTAGGGTTAGATTTGAGATTAAATTTAAATTGTGTTTGATTGACGATATGAATTTATTATAGATAAATGTAAATTTAATCTTTCTTATTTTATAAAAAAAGAAAAAAGATGAGGAAGGGGAAAGGAAAATTGTGAAGGGATTACAAGATGGAAAATTTAATCATGATTACTAAGATGAAAGTTTAGATAATCAACTAATTGAATTACTAAATTTTTTACACATACATTTAGGGCCCGTTTGGCTTGGCTTGGCTTAACTTAAAAGTTGGTCAGACCTGTTTTTAAACTCTTTTTAGCTTATAAAAATGTTTGGCAATTTTCAAAATAGCTGGAAAAAAGTTAAAATTTGCTTAAAATAAGTTAAAAGTAAAAAAGCAGCACCCCCTCCCTCCCCAACTTTTTATTTTTTAGCTTAAAAGTTGTTATAGTTTGACCAAAAAAATTACCTATTTATCCTAAATCTTTTTTCATATTCCTAAAAATATCCTTAAATATAGTAACCCTAACTACTCTCCTCTTTCTCATTATTTCAATTCAAACCACAGTCCTATGTTCTTCTGCTCTTTGAAATCACTGCCCAAGAGTGGTCTTCTCGTCGCTGCTCTTCTCGTTTATTTAAACACTTCTATTTGTATCAAACTTTCTTATATTGGAATATAAATGTATGTTTATTTATATATATTGTCCTTCTTTCACTATATTTTAATAAATAATTCATGATAGTAAGAGAAATATGTGAAAGATAAATAAATATTATTATTCATGAATGCAGTTTAAAAATATCTTAAATTCTTTATGTGAAATAAGAAGTGACGTACATGCCATTAGAAAGAATAAACATTATTGGTTGGTTAAATGTTAGAAATTTCTTGAGAGGGCAAGAGAAAATTAGAATAATTGGTATATTTTAGCAATTGAGTATCTCAATCATGTTTTGATTTCGATCATGAAAAAAGAGACATCTTAAAATTTTCATGTAATCTATTCAAATAATATATTTTAAAAATTAAAAATAAATTGTATATATAAAATTTACTTAAATAATAAGTTTATATTGATATTGATATTGAATTAAAATATAAATTTATTTTACTTTATTTTATTTTTTTAGACAGAAAAATTTTAAAGTATCAGTTTTTATAATTTTTATAATGTTAACAGATTAAATGGTGTTTTAGATATTTTTAATTAAAAAAATACTTAACAGCACTTATGTCTACAACACTTATATCCAAACACATAATTACTTATTTTTCAAATAAATTTCAGCCTTTTAAAAAGTGTTTCTAAAATAATTTTTTAAAGCTATTTTTTTCAATTAAACCAAACATACTCTACATTTAATCTTAAAATATTTCACCTTACTGTGCTTACCAAATAATCCCTTGTTGCATGTAGTTTAGACCATAGCATCATGATATATTTTTTAAAAGCTATAAGAGTATGATACTGAGAGTAAAATTAAATTTAAATTTAAATCATTTTAAATATAAAAATATGTCCGGGATATACTAAAGTACAAAAAAGAATGCAAGTAATTTTTTAGACCATATAAAAATTAAACTGCAACTGAATCAACTGATAAATTTTTATATTACAAAAGTGTCATGATAATTATGTTTTCACTTTTCATAAGTAAACCTATCATATCATTTCTATTTTTTTTGCTTAAAGTACTATCATATCAAAACGGAATTAAAAAGATGAATGTTGAAAAGTACTCAATTAATACTAGTAGTTTTCGAACATTAAAATTTGTCAATTATTTTTGAACGACAAGAATAGAAAAGAAGTTATTGTAGCTAGATATTAATGGCAGTTGAGTGGCCCTTGTGATAGAGGACTGAAAAGATCATGACTTTGTAGCTTGAAAATGATATTTTGTTTATTGTATGTTCATACATGTATGTATGACAATAACAAGACTTGGGAAAAGATTATACAAGGATGAGATTTACGTGGGTGAATAAGACTGAGTAATAACGATTCTAATAAAGTGATAAGTATTTTTTTTTAATTTAATCATAAATCGAGTTTGAAGTCTGAGTATAAAATTATTTTTGTTAATTGACGAGCACTTTACTCGCGATGTGAAACTTTTCAGCACTGAGGTTTTCCCCGTCTAATCGGGATTTGCCTAAATTCAGTTGAACTTTAGCCTATATCGACAAAGCTGACATAGAAGTGGCTCTGATGCCATTTGTAACGACCCAACCTGCTAGTGATATTGTCTACTTTGATCCTAGGCCCGCATGGCTTTAAAATGTGTCACTAGTAAGTAAAGTTTGTTTACTTATATACTCAATATCTTTCGGTGTGTTGTCGACGTGGGCCTTCTTATTGTAAGGATAGATTGTTATGATTCAACTCAATACAATTTTAAAATAGTACGTGTCCACTAAATAATCCTTCTGATCATTTAAGGATGTGATAGCAATGAATATTGCTGTATTTTTATTAATTTAAAGTTTTAACCGTAAACTTTGAATATGAAAAAAAAATTATAGAAGGCTATTCCTTCGAGTAAACTATACACAATATGAATCTAAATTAATTGAATTTTAATATAAATATGAAAAAAAAACCTCCATGGAAAGAACACTTAAGGTCCTCATATTTGGAAGGGTAGTTTTTGTCAATAATGAGCAAATCGAGGTATTCATCAAAAGAGTCCAACAATAAGAACAACTAAAAGTTGCTAAAAAACACAAAACTTAGGGCCCGTTTGGCTGTAAGGAGGTACTTCCTCCGTCCAACAATAACTGTCTGCTATTGACTTGACATTGGAATGTAAGAGTAATTGATAGTGGTAATTTGATTAAGTTACCCTATGAATATAATAAATATAATATCTTGAAAAATAAACTAGAAAAATGACTATAATTAATAATAAAAATAATTAAAAACTAAGTGTAAAATTATTTATTAATTTCATAAAATGGACAAATATTGTTCGACATCTATTTTTAATATAGCAGGTCGTAACGTATAGCGCTCAAATTTCCTCCGCTAATTTTTTTATTTAAAAATACACACTGATATTTTTTTTAGCTCGAACATATCTCTAAAACTAATAGATAAGATTCTATAATAAAATTTAGAGATATAAAATAATTATTATTTTTAAGTTTGTGTGTTATTTTTTTATAAGCAAACTTTAGATAAATATTTTGAGTTACTAAAAATTGTAATTTAAAATGCACAACTACCCCCCAGACAATGACTAAAATCCCAGAGAGACACTTAAACTTTTATTTGGTCCTATTACCCCCTCTGAACCTATTTTTTTCGTAATTTAATGCACTTTATTGATCCTTAATCACACGCCTAAGTTTTTGTGTGTAATCCACGCACGAATTCCACATGTCACATAGGCAAAGAAGGAGCATTAAATTACAAAAAGAAATATAAGTTTAGAGGGATAATAGGACCAAGTTAAAGCCTAAGTGTGTCTCTGAAATTTTGGTTATAGTTTGGGGGTACTTGTGCATTTTCCCTAAAAATATTTTTGTACCAAACACACCCTTAGTTCCAACTTCTATTACATGTCCAGTAGTTCGCTATTTAAAAGCATTATTATAGTCCCTACCTTTGCTGTCTTGACAATGACGTTGGACAAATATTAACCTCAAAAAACATTAGTGTAATGTTTATAGTTATTTGCCAAAAATTTTACTTCTACGACTCGACAAGTTATGGAATTATTCAAATAAATAATATTTTTCATGCAGAATATACTATTTTTACTTATTTAGCTTATTACAATAACAAAAAAGTCAAAGATTGATTATTTTTTGGCCTTGGAGTATGATGGAATAAAACAAAATGACTCTTTAAACTATCTGCGCTTTTTTCATTTGTGAAGTAGCAGTTAGTCAATGCAATTTTCGACGCTCCTCATGGTCATCTGGAAACAGCCGTTTTATGTTTTTAAACATAGGGGTTAGGCTGCGTACATCCGACCCCCCTCACCCCACAATGAGCGGGAGCCTTTTGAGGCACTGGGGTATGTTGTTGTTGTTGTTGTACATACTTTTATTAATGAAATATTTGATAATTAAAATTTTAATTAATTTCAAAATCTTAAATATTAGAAAAATAAAAAAAATTCTTCATAGACTAGACAATTATTTATATAGAATAATCCTAAGTCAGGAGTGAATTCGGAATATAAAGAAATTCTAATTCAAAAGTGAATCTTGAAACTAAATTAATAAAAGATAAAATAATAAATTAAGAAAAATAGAAAAAAAAATGATTTTGTCTAAAGTTGAATATTTTAATGAAGGGTAAAAAGTTCAAACAATATTTCTAAGGGTCTTCACACTTTTAATATAGTATAGTATATATACTAGTATAATACTCGCGCGATGCGCGGATTATATATATTTATTTATAGCTTATATATCGTCTAAAAGAATAACATGCAACTCAATTTTAATGATTATCGTATTTATAGTTTAAAAGTAAATGAATATTTTGAAAATAACATTATTAGTTGAATTAATTTTTTAAAAAATGTGATACCAAAAAATATTCTATCATATAAATGCAATATTTGAATAATCATAAAATTTTATTTGAAACAATTTGTGAACTTATAGCACCTTAATTACTAAAATCGGTGTAACTAACTTTTAAATAAAATATAAGTTTTTTCATCTACGATGTTGTAGTCTAAGTGTGGACATTATGATGTGGACGAATTTGTTCTACGAATTCTCCTAAAAAAATAGCTTCAATACTATTACTCCTACATGAAAATTGTATAGTGTAATCATTTAAAAAATGAGGCGACTAATAATATATCAACTATAATAACGAATGAAATCTTACTGGTGATCCTACATTTCCACATTAATAAAAGCATTGGATTTATCGCCTTGTT
Organism: Solanum medicagineum; assembly: GCA_026153255.1. Lineage (NCBI taxonomy): Eukaryota > Viridiplantae > Streptophyta > Magnoliopsida > Solanales > Solanaceae > Solanum > Solanum medicagineum. The sequence continues at coordinate 7,294,665 of JAPFFP010000009.1, read as the reverse complement.
TATATTTTCGTACAGGTCCATAACCAACAAATTCTCCTATAACATCTATCATAATGATGAAAAAGTAGTATGAGATAAAGTTGGTAAAACATTCAAATTAAATGAAATATGAAAGTAATAATTATTGAATAGTTTACTCTCATCGATATTAACTTGATTTATCATGTGTTCAAGTGGTCGAAATTTGAAAATAGTCATATCAAAGCATAGATCATTTATTTTTTGTCTGATAGTTCTATGAGTAAACATTAATTTCAGTTTATGATCGTTGATTTTGAACTTAGATTTATTTGGCCCAATAACAATACTTCGTCTTTATGCTTTTAATAGATATATATATATATATATATATATATATATATATATATATATACAAGCGAACCGCTTGGCCTCATCATCCCATAACACTCAACAGCGGAAGAATAATACTCACGAAAAGATTGTAAAGTAGTTGGACCAAGTCTACGTATATAAAAGTAGCTTTCCAATAAACAAAAGTTAGAAAAGAAATAATACTCATCATCCTCTTCTCAATATCTATGAAGCCTCTACTTCTAGCATCTAGATGGTACCATGACAGGTCATGACTAACCAACTCGACTCAAGGAAAACAAAATACTCAGTGAAGGAAAAAGAGGCTCCTCCGAGGGTAAGGAAAGCTTACCATCTCTCCACGAGCCTGAACTTCAACGGTGTGTCTACCAAAATCCCCTAATACTTGCCTCTACATCATGAAAAGATGCAGGATCAAATGGACGTCGGTACATGGAATATACTGGTATGTAAAATGGCTGGAAAGGAGTAGATATAATCTAAATACTCAAATCAAGAAACTCAACTCAACAATCAACTCAACTCAAGAGGCTCAACTCATCTCAACTTAGTAAATATGCAAGTTTAAGAATGAAATCATGCTTTTAAAAATAAATTCAATATTCTTCAACTCATACCAAATTGTTCAAATTTTTATAATAAGATAATACTCCTCAAAAGATACTTTAGTATGCAACTCAGTCCAATCAAATATGCAATTTAGGAAGTTTCTCTAACCGAAATACATCCCACTACCCTCTTGGATAATGCACAATGAAAACAACATTGTTACTCGCTCGTCCATTCCTTGCCAAGGTAAGGACATCAAATCTACATTATGAATCATGATTCATCATTTCCATCCATCTTTTTAGGATAGGAGTTGCTAGAACGTGCTGCACAATTATCCTACGCGGGCAACGTAGTTATGGGGTTGGAGTGACTTGTACCCTAATGTGCTGTCAAAATATAACACATTTGATGTCTAAAACAAGGAATTTTATGAGCTCTTAATGCGACTTTTTATGATTTTTATGTGTTTTTGTGTTGTTCTTGCAGAAAAATTAGGTTGACATGATTTTGGAGAAAAATTGCAGATTTTGATGAAGCATGGGACACATGAGCTTACCTACGAGTCGTAGGGTATAGTCTTAGTAAGAAACAGAGACCAAAACTCAGAAATCTGCTAAGTGGAAGTCACCCCTACGAGGCTATCCTATGAGTCATAAGTTGCACTACGACTCATATAGGTGGACTCTAGCAGGAAGTAGAGAGCCAAAATGTTGGACCAAAAACTGAAGGCCTAGACTACGAGAGGAGATACGAGTCATAAGCCAAGCTACGACTCGTACCAGTGGGTCGTACCAGTTGAGTCCAAGATACCAAGTACCTGATACAAGACCCCGATTACGACTCGTAGGCCATCCTACGAGTCGTACCTGCGAGGCGTACCAGCTGCCAGCTGTATTTTTTGTGTAATTTTTAGGATTATTGTGTAAACACTATATATAGTTTAAGTTAGGGTCTTAAAAAGAGAGATTCGAAATAGAGAAGAATATATCATCGTTGAATATACTCTCAAAGAGACTTTGAGGTCTCTATCTTAGATTATCTTTTTCTCTTAGAAAACCCTATTTTGGGGATTGTAAACATTGCTTTGTGCTTATTATCAATCTATCAAGCTTGTGGTTTGCAACTTGTAGTGTCTTCAATCTTTATTGCCTTGGGTAAAATTCTCAATCATGTCTTTCATATGCATTTTTGTTGGTTTTTCCTTAGCCATGAGTAGCTAAGCACCTACAACTTGGGGTTGTGGGAACCATGGGTATTTGACTTGAGATAACCTAGGTTTATTGCATTTCTATGATTGGGGTTTTGCATGTATTGTTTACTTCACTTCATTATAATTATTGTTTGGTGGTGGCCAACACCAAACCCCGCCTACTATCACGATCCCGACCAAGGTTGTGACAATAGGAAAAGGAAAGTAGATGACAGAATTCGATTGATTTGTTCTCATCTAATCAACCAAATCTGACCAAGGGGAGGTTGACTGGGACAATAGGTAACGACTAGTTGGTACGCCATGGTAGCCGACCAAGCGCCATGGTGAAATTCGACCTTCACCTTCACAAGAGGGCTGGAAGAACCTAACTTACCGTCCTGCATGCAAATCTTCAATTGTAGTTATGTTACCTAGGGTAGTCGAGTCAACAACCATGGGGAACATAATTCCCAAGTTATCCCTAAAATTGAGTTTTTTTCCGCATTGTAGTATAGTCTTATTTTATTTTGTTCTTGAATCCCAACCCCCCCCCCCCCCACGATTAGAGATTTTAGTTATCGATACTCAAAATGATTAATAGTGAATTCTCGTAGTCAAACCCTTTATTCCCTTTGGATTCGACCCTGACCTTTGGTTAGGTTAATTGCTGACAGTGTCCGCTTTCTTATGAGCGTGAATATCATCAGAATTATGGCGTCGTTACCGGAGAATAGGATTAGGTTTTGACTTGATTTCACTATTAGTTAGTTCTAGTGTTAATTTCTAGAGTCTCGTATATTTTACTTTTGTTTTCGTTTTTGTTGTTTGATTTTAATTGCAGGGTGTACTAGGTTGTATGCCCAACACAAGGGGCCAAGGCAATCCCTTAGCTCCGATCAATTTGGAGATCTACCAACTCCTTAGAAGAATGGCTCAAGTGAATTAAGATATCAAGGTTGAGGAGGATATGGATATGAATGAGGATATGGGAAGAGTGGAGAATCCACCACCAAGGGATAACAGGCCACAACTTAGGGACTTCAATGAAAACACTTATGGATGGAATCAATATTGATTGAACCCTATGGACATGGATGTTACCGATGCTATAGTACTACCTCCTTTACTGGCAAACACTAAGTTCGCGGTATCGAGTGGGTTGCTTCAAATTCTCCAACACCGCGGATAATTCATAGGGCTACCTTCAGAGGATCCCTACCGTCTTCTCCAAAATATGGTGTTTTTTTGCAAAAGTGTCATGGGGAAAAAATCATTCTCTTGATGTCGTTGGTTTAAAAGTGTTTTCACTGTTATTGACTGGCAATGCAGCTGCGTGGTTGTCCGAGCTTCCTCTGGGTACCATAACAAGTTGGGCTGAGCTTTAGAGGGTATTCCTTGAAAGATATTTTCCAGATCTAAGAAGTTGAAGCTTAAGGACCAAATAAACAACTTTGAGCAATTGTCGGGTGACTCTATTAGCACAACATGGGAGAGATTTACTAAATGCTTGCGGATGGTCCATAGTCACAAGATTGTTGATGATACCTTGGTTGAGATTTTCTATCGGGTACTTGATGAGAATAGTCAAGCTTGCGCTGACACAATCATGGGAGGCATGTTCCTTGACCAACCTTTTGTATTGATAGCCACAAGGATGGAGCAAGTGGTTAAAACCAATAGAGCATGGGGTCAATGAGAGCGAAGTGCAATGAAGACTTCTTGTGCGGTCAACACCAACAATGAGCAAGCAAAGGTCAACAAGGAGATCATGGAGCAACTTGTTCAACTTTTCACAAGCATGGACTTGGTTTTGAAGCAAAATCAAGCAAGTGTCAAAGCGGTAATCCATCAACCTCCAAAGACTCCTGTGTATCCATTCTTTGATGAGGATGCTTGTTTTGTAAGCAACTAAGCGGCGGGTTTCTGGAACAATGCCCCAAGGGTCTAATTCGGACTATTGGAGGCAAGGGTCCAGGAATCAAGGTCGGAACTTCAACCGTGATGGGGCATATAGAGATAACTGGGGTGGATACTATGAAAGAGAGAGAGTCCCAGATGCCAAATGGGGAAGAAGAGATGGCTACAAGAATGGTCCTTATGTGCCACCTCACAATCGTGACGCCGGGTCAAATAACTCTAGGAATGAAGAGATGTTCGACAAGTTGTTAAAGAGAGCCAATCACCATGATGAGACTTTGAAAGGAATGAAGATAGATATTTCAAGCATCAATCAGAAAATAGAGTCTCACTCAGTGGCAATTAAATAACTAGAACAAAAATTTGAGCAAATTTCATCACAACAGAACCAACGTCAAAAGGGCACCCTACCAGGCAACAAGGTTCAAAATCCTAAGAATGAAGGGCATTGCATGGAAGTGAGGACTCGGAGTGGCAAAAGCACTATTGATCCCCCTATGCCAATGGTTGAGGATGAAGCTGATGAAAAGGGTCTTGGTGGTGAAGTTGTAATTAAAGGAGAAGGTCCGGAGACTGTTGGGATGCAGCGGGAAGAGGTAAGGGAGAACGAAAATTGAAGCCAATCCAAAACCCCCTCCTCCTTTCCCTCAAAAGCTTAAGAAAAAGGAAGAGGAGGGCAAGTCCAAACATTTCCTCTCGATGTTAAAGTAACTATCCATCAACATTCCCCTTTTAAAAGCTTTGGAGAAGATTCTCGGGTATGCCAAGTATATGAAAGATTTGGCGACAAAGAAACACACTTTGAGTCGAGAGTTCTCATAGGAACTCTAATAATGCAGTGCAATCATGACCAAATTCCTTGTTCAGAAACGAGAGGACCCCGGTGTATTCATCATCCCTTACACTATCGGTGATGTTGAATTCGAAAGAGCATTGTATGACTTAGGAGCAAGCATCAACCTTATGCCTCTTGCCGTATTCAAAAATCTTGGTCTTGGCACCCCTACCTTGATGAGAATGTGGTTGCTTATGGCAGATCGAACCATAAGTCAGAAGGAATGCTTCTTGATGTGCTAGTGAAAGTTCATAAATTCATGTTTCTACGGATTTCGTGATTTTTGATTGTGAGGTTGATTTCGAGGTGCCCATCATCTTGGGAAGACCATTTCTGACCACTGGGAGAGCCCTAGTGGATATGGATTCGGGTCAACTTTGGTTTAGGGTAAATGATGTAGAGGTCGTGTTTGATATCCACCAATCCATGAAACACCCGGACGAGTTCAAGAGTGAGTTGTGGAACCTTGATGATTGTTGATGAAGGATAATGACAAAGTCGAGCCATGACGTTAAACAAGGCACTTCTTGGGAGGCAACCCAAGTATTTTTTATAATTGTTGGTTTGTTTTAAATGTTTTTTTTGTTATTGAAATTCTTAGGTAGAAGGTGTGTGTTTGTTGTAAGTTGAAAGACATTGATGCAGTTGTAATATTTTGAAGATTGTTATGTTTTTCAGACTTGGTTTGTAGGTGAAATTCAAGAACTGAAGATTAGGTAAAACGACACTTGGAGCAACCCTTACGAGCAGGCCTACGAGTCGTAGTCATCACTACAACTCGTAGTCATGCCCCATAGATGGAAGCAACGAGTATCAGAAGTTGGCACACACACTACGAGCCAATCTTACGATTCGTAGGGTCCCCTATGAGTCGTAAGTGGGGTTCGTGGTGCCCAGGTATGATTCCTAAATTGTTTGCAAGTGTTGGGTCCGATACGAAATTGGGACCTACTAGTCATAGGACACCCTAAGAATCGTCGTCGGGGTCTCGTAGCCCCGACCTATAACATTTTTAAAACTAACCGGGTTTTATTTCAAAGGGGTCAAAATAAAATTTGACCCCCAAAATTCATTTCCCCCAATCCTAAGAAGCCGAAAATTCCCAAATCCTTTTTCCCCACTCACTTTTCCATTCAAAATCCCAGCTACCCACATCATTTTCTGGCAAGAATTTCGGCAAGGACACTATTTCCTAGGGTTTCAGCGTGGTTTTCAATCTTCTTTGCTTTGGTTATATTCTTCTACTGATCGGTAAGCTTCGTGGTTAAAATTAACACTCTATTATGGTGAGCTTATTCTTTAGCGGATTGTATGCTTACTTTAAACATGAATATTCATACCCATGTGATGATGTTTTGAGTTAGGCACAAAACCTAGGGTTTGTATGCTGTGAAGGATTTACCTATGATTCAAACCTTGTTCATAATCCTCGAGTGGGTAGTTGGGATTGTATAAATACTTGATTCCTTGATTATAGTGCTTATTTGTTGTCTAAACATTGAGCAAATCATTTTCGAAATGGAAATTTGGATAGTGTGGGTATGTGTTTATATGCCATAGATAGTTGAACTTGATTGAAATTGTTTGAATGGCACCTACATCTCAATGGCATGGTTTGTTGATAAAAAGTGCAAGTTTGGTCATGAAAGTGCTCTTGGTTTTGCTTGATGTGATCTGGAATTACCTTCCACTCTGAGGGATAGTGGTTGTTCTAATTGTCTGGTCTCATAGTGGGATCATTTATGTGTCGAATCTAGTGTATTGCTCTTATAAGTGCCTAATCATAAGTTTATGTTTGTTTTGCTTGTGCTTATTGTGGGAAAGTGATAGGCACTACTGGTGCCTTCTGTTCTCAACTACAAGGCACTCCTATGACTCGTAGGATCTCCTACGAGTCGTAATGGTCCCTCGTAGCAAGCACTAGTTACCTATGGTTCCTTCATGTTTCTCATACGAGACCCACGTATGACTCATAGTACCTGGTACGACTTATAGTGAGGGTCTTGTAATCTTGACTAAGTGCTTAAAAATGTCTCTGGAAATAGGTACGAGGCCAGACTACGACTCGTAGGCTCCATTACGAGTTGTAACTGCCCCTCATATCTGAGTTCAAGCATCATTTTTATAAGAAATTTTGTTAATACAAGGCCAGTATATTACTCGTAGGGCATCTTACGAGTCGTAGCTGTACTCGTACCTGCAGACCTGTAATTGCATCAGAGATTTTTTTGTCTTCTGCTTTGTTTTATTTCTATGTTTAAGTGGTTGTGTTTCTTGTTCTTTGCGTTGTGATCATTGATTGGTCAAACATTTTGAAGCCTATATTTTGTTATTTGGTTGTTTTGCAGATACAATGCCTGCATAGGATAAACGAGCAATCCAATCCTTTCAACAAAGGTTGATTGATGAATCTTCTGAGGTCGAGAAATCTGAGGGGTAATGGAGATGGGTCTGTTAGCAGCCTACCACGGATGACCTGACACACTCAGGGTCAAAGTCGGAGTTTGAGAGCACCTCCCAGACCCAGCAGGAAGAAGTCTAGTCTCAATCCCCAGCCGACCGTAGGTATTGTGTCCCCGGGATGAAAAAGATATATGACCAGGGTTGAGAGACCAAGGGACAGGGCAAAGCGGTGCAACAATTTCATGAAGAGTCCAGATTGAATGACTCAGGGTTGGATAAAGTGCTAGGATTGGATGAAAAGTTAGACAGACATGGGCTACGATGGACCACACAACAGCTGGGCAAGTATGCCCCTAATGTAGTCTATCATTTTTATACAGCGTATCTTACTACAATCCGCCGAGGGTTACCATAGAATAAAAAGCCGATTGAGATGCCGAGGTTACGGGTGGTGCCAGTCCAGGGTAGGAGAGTACCTATTTCGGAGAAGACTATTCGACGGATCCAGTTTGGCTCGCTTAATATGATGGGCGCATTGATAAGATGAGGAGAGTGGTGATTGGGAAGGACATCGGGGCCAAGATAAAGCTTCTACGATGGATTGCTAGCCAGATTTGTAAGGAGGGCTTCGAGCTGACGTGCGTTACAAACCACACAGATCCTATAGTGAAGGCTCACCTCTCTTTCCGGGCCAAGTTTTAGTGATCTATTATCCGTTGGTGTATCCAACCCATTTTCACGGATAATTTAATCACCTTGGAGCGGGTTGTGTTATTAGCCAACATGTTAGCTGGTTATGAGATATACTGGGCCACGATCATATCGGAGCAGATCCATGAGTCAATCGTCCGAACGAACATCTCACTGCCATTTCCTATTTTGATTTATCGTTTGTGCAGTGCAGTGGGTGTTCCTGTCGATCCTCATCGAGACTAGAATATAGAGGCTAGACGCACCATGGAGCCCAGCCTGACTAAGGCTGACAAGAACCCGGTGGCCTTACCATGAGCAGCTCCTCCAGCCATTCCTGGTAGAGCCTCAGACTCAGGGTGCACCTCCAGCTGCTACCAACACTACTCCAGCCGCTATAGAGCCTACTGTCACGGACCTAGAACTCACGCTAGAACTTCCGTGAGGCACTAGTCAGTTTGCTCACGAATCTTGCACGATCTTGGCAACACTAGTAATCCTTTTGCCTACGATCGCTAAGGGAACGGTAGATATTGAAAGACAAGAGAGCTTTTAGAAAGAAGATTTCTTTAACACTTGGAAGATTGCTTACACTTTCTTGGATGGTCTGTACAAATGAGTGGCCCTCCTATTTATACTACTACCTAGGGTCCAAAGTGTAATTAATAAATACTTACAAGTCCCCCACTTATTTACACTTTAGTTTCCTCTCTAGAATTTTCCATACTATTCTAGAGAGAAGTAAAGACTGTAAGATACTTCTATACAATTCTAGAATCTTCTAAGATCCTCCTTTAAACTCCACACATGTCTAAAGTCTTCCACACATATCTAGAGAGTTCCACATATCTGTAGAGTCTTCCACACATCTCTAGAGGGTTCCACACATCTTTAGAGAATTACACACTTCTCTAGAGCCTTCCAAGGAACTTCAAGAGCTATCCACAATGTTCTAGAGTCTTCTATAAACCTTTCTAAGACTCTAGTTTCTTCTCCATGACTCTAGATCCTTCCTTATTTTTAAGAACAAGTGGTGGGCCGTCACACTCTCCTCCACCCGATGTTGCGACATCCTCGGCGCAATGCTGCTGTTGGAACTCCCTGTCTCCACCTTCGAACTGCCACAAGTCTTCATGCCATCCCCTTGTGGTCTTCTCTGGTGTTCGCTCCCTTTCCATGCCTGAGGAGTACTGCTGCAGTTGGCTGCCCTTTCTCCCTCTTGACTTCGTTCGATGGCTTCTCCTCTGACGACCTTTCCTCTTAGCAGGCATAGAACACGACAATGACTTTTTACTCTGGAATCCCTCCACAAGCCGTAAGGCTAACAGCTAAACTTGTATCCCCGACTTGGGCATTTGCACTAAGGGCACCATGCAGGAACATTCCTGCTCCAAGACCACGAGTTGTTGGAGATAGGGGTCAATCACCACATGGTACTTTAGGAAGAATTCTTGCCCAAGGATGATGTCAAAGAGGTCTATTGGAGCAATATGGAAGTTGGACTTGCTATGCCACTCACCCAATGCTATATAGTCTCCTTGAGCAACTCCACACATAGGAGTCATTGGCGCATTGACCGTCCTAAGTTGGGCATTGGTTGGATCATATTTCAGCCTCAACTTAGTTGCTGCAGACTTAGTCACGATGTTAGTCTCTACGCCTGTGTCGACCATTGTGCGAGCGGGATGCCTATTGATCATGATGTCCACGCATTGTGTACGGAACCCCTTCGGGTTCTCTAGTTGCCGCATGATAGTTCCGTATAGCCCAATCATGCCTACTTGGGCCGTGTCCGAATCTTCCCCCGATTTGGGGAGCCTCTTTCTGTGCCTTCTACTCCTTCCGTTCCCGTAATATGGCACCAAGGCTCTTCAGTTCAGGGAACTTTTTGTAACTATGCGCCCCCCATATGTAACACTTAAGCTCTTTCTCGGGATGTACCTTGCCCTCTCGCTGCTTTGTCGCCCGAGCCTCCTGTTATCAGGCCTACCGGTGTCATGATACTTAGGATATGGCTGCCAACCCTTGCCTTTGCTACCATTTCCCCCACCTTGGTCATGACTACCATCCATGTCTTCTCCACAGTCTTTACCTTGCCCGTCATGTCGAGAGTCTGTCAAAGCCTCTGCCTGTGTGATGGCCTCGTCCAAAGTTGAAACTTGTCGTTACTCTAGTTCCGTCAGGCCCAACTCCGCAACCCGTCCATGAAGTTGAACACCATATCTTCTTCCGTGAGGTTGGCGATTTGAAGCGTGAGAGTTGTGAACTCCTTTATGTATGCCTTCATACTGCCTGTCTGCTTCAATTCCTTAAGCCTCCTTTTGGCTTCATAGATGACATTGTTGGGGTTGAAGGTCTTCTTGAACTCCACCTTAAATTGTTCCCCACGTGCTGATCGTGCAGAGTCCCTTTCCTATCTCGGCATCCTTTCGTTTCCACCATAGCATCGCCATCTCGGTCAAGTACATCACAGCGTGTTGATCTTTGTATCATTGCTGCTTACCTTGTTGCACTTGAAGTAGTTCTCCAAGTGCCACAAGAAGTTCTCCACCTCTTGCGCGTCACGGACGCCTTTGAAGACAGGTGGCTTGGGAGGCTCAATCTTGGCCTCCCGTTCAATAACGGTGTCACAAATCTCCCTTCCGCAATAACTTCCTCAAGGCCTTGACTCTCGCCTTCATGGATTCTAGCATGTCCATGAACTTATCGTCCAGTGCAGCAACTCGGCACTCCAAGGAAGGGAATGCTTCTTTCGCCTCAGCCTCGACTCCTTTCTGCCCATCCATGTCCTTGTGGATGTTGTCCATTTCCTCAAGGGTGAATTCCTCCAAGGTATTGAACTTTCCATCAAACTCATTCAAGCGCTTTCCAAGGAATTCCACCGCTTGACAGGCAACCTCTACCCTTGTAAACCACTCCATGCTAAGGGTGACGTTTGTGTGCTCCTCGCCATGCTCATCATCACTCCTCTTTGTGGCCGAGAGTGAGTGGGTGGTAACTCCGTCGCTTGGTGTGGGCTCGATTGGCAATTCATCTTCCTGGAGTTCTTCTTTCCCTTTTGGGGCTTCCTACCAACATCTGCCTTGATGTTGGCGGTAGTGACGGCGTCAAAGTCTCCTCCGCTTGCCATGATTTCCCTTAGTAGACCTGCTCTGATACCACGATGTCATAATATATACCTTCACTAAGACTTCCGTGCCGCACTAGTCAGTTCGCTCACGAATCTTGCATGACTTGCAAACACTAGTAAGCCTGTTGCCTACGATCGCTAAGGGAATGCTACATATTGAAAGATAAGAGAGCTTTTAGAAAGAAGACTTCTTTAACACTTGGAAAATTGCTTACACTTTCTTGGATGGTCTATACAAATAAGTGGCCCTCCTATTTATACTACTACCTAGGGGTCAAAGTGTAATTAATAATTACTTACAAGTCCCCTACTTATTTACGCTTTAGTCCCCTCTCTAGAATCTTCCATACTATTCTAGAGAGAACTAAAGACTACAAGAGATTTCTATACAATTCTAGAATCTTCCAGGATCCTCCTTCAAACTCCACACATATCTAGAATCTTCCACACATCTCTACAGATTTCCACACATCTCTAGAGTCTTCCACACATCTCTAGAGAGCTCCACATATCTCTAGAGTCTTCCACACATCTCTAGAGAATTCCACACTTCTCTAGAGTCTTCCAAGGAACTTCAAGAGCTATCCAAAATGTTCTAGAGTCTTCTGGAAACCACTCCAAGACTCTAGTTTCTTCTTCTTAACTCTAGATCCTTCCTTATTTTTAAGAACAAGTGGCGGGCTGTCACACTACCCACCTTTGGAGATTGAGTCCACGCCATCCTCCAATACTCCAGCACCAGCACCAACTACATTATAGGTTGATTCTATTCTCTCTGCTATTGTTTTTAAGGCACTATTACATAGGGTAGCTATGGCAGAGTCCAGGCTATAGGCTTTAGCAGTATAGGTCAGATCTTGAGTTAGCCAGACTGTGAGGGACTCAAAGGCGAGGATAAAGGCATTCGCCCGTGCATTGGTAGATGAGAGAGTCAGAGTGGTGGATGCCCGAGTCGATGTATTTGAGGCAAGAGTCCAGCGAAGACTTTAGGACGCTAGGCCTGCTGGCACGAGTGCGGTGACCGAGGAGTTGGCCAAGTTCAAGGCTAACCTATTATAAATGTTAACAACCCTTGTTGCAGTCCAAAAGGTAGCACCGACAGGTGACAAGGTGTCTGACTGGCTTGCTGAGCGCCCGCATGCTCATGGGAAGAGGCCTTTCTAGATAGATGAGCCAGAAGAGGCCTCGACCTAATGACCCAACAGCCCCAGAGGAGGTGGTGCAGGAGTTGATCCTATTGGCGGCCATATAGAGAGATAGGGAGCAACAACATTTATATGGAGAGGGTAGTTCACGTACAAATGCGGCCCAGATTGCTGAGGAGGAGATAGTGCCCCAGGACCCTGCTGACCAGCCAGAGACCGGTGTTAGATGCACCATGACATTTGACTTCTTTTGATCCCAGTTCTTATTTTGTCATTATGGATACTTTATTCTATTGTTAGATAATCTTTTTATTATGTTGGTTTTTGGATTTGTTTAAGTATTTTTGTGATGGATGTTATTTTTACTTATATTTTGGATGTTAGTTTTGGGTTTTTAATGTATGTATGTATGTATATATGTGTGTGTGTGTGTCTATATATATATATATATATATATATATATATATATATATATATATATATATATATATATATATATATTTTTTATGTTATTTTGTTTGGTTTTC
>JAPFFP010000009.1:7253779-7271385 GCA_026153255.1 Solanum medicagineum | reverse complement strand
TTTTTTTTTTTGATTTGATAGTGGGTTAAGTGCCTAATCGGCACAAGTCATGACTCCGGGGTTGGGTCGTGACAGTTTACTATTTTTATTTTATTTTATATTAGCTTTGTCACGACCTGGACTTAGGGTCTAGGAGTGACATGGTAAATGGGAACCCGAGAGTCTTCAGACGAGCCTCAAAGTATCTTTATTCACATCATTGGTTCGAAAGCGAAAATGAATAGTAAACACATAGTTCTAAGGAACGAGAAAGTAGGACTCACGCTACAGGGATGTCATAGGGAAAGGGAGTAGCATGCATACACATAACACGTAGCACATAATACTAAAGGGCGAGTAAGTATGACTCACTCTATGGGGACAATTCGAGAGTTAGTATCTTTCACATCATAACATACAAACATTTCATCGTACGCTTCGCGAATCCACATAACGGTAACTTATAAGGCCACATCCATAGACATAATCCCCGAGTACAACACTTAGCATATGAACTTAAAGGAGTTTACAAGATGTCTAACAATGCCTCTAATCATAAGATAGGACGGAGTTCAAGACATACCCTGGGCTCACCCTCATGTAAATAGTATAAACAAAAGACCAGAGGTACAGGAATGGTGGTTTGTCCTTAGAAGATAGGACTCACCACGACAAGAAATCCCAAAGATCTGAGATAAACGTCATATGGTAGATGAATATACTCCTCGGTTGCTACATGGTGAGATCATGTAGGCAAAAAGTATGCATTGATACGTTTGAATCTACTAAGTATGCAAGCATCCAATGCATATGATTTACTGAACCTGCATTCAATGTTAGATGACAAGGGCACATAATATGAAAAGAGATATATATATCCAAGAATGTATTATAACAATATACTATGATACCAATGATGCATGAAATGCATAAATGCTCATATATAGTGGGATGTGACCTCAACCAACAGGAGTAAGACCAAGTGAGCTATTACTTGGAATCCTGATGAAATCTTCTCACCAATAAAGAGGTGGTCTACTTGTCATAGGTAAACCATACGTCACCTTACGGGCATCCCCATTTCGTATGAAGCAACCTTCCTTACGGACATCCCCATTTCAGATCGATTTTCACATATAGCATATTATATCATTTTTCTACTTAAGGGCATCGCCATTTCGAAGTCAACCTTCCTTACGGGCATCCCCATTTCAGATAGGATTTTCTCATAACCTATGGTAGGCACATAGTTCAAAGAAAGAGAGCGAGCCCTCAATACATCGGTGTTAAGTCGTCATCCCACAAGAATACATATATATATATATATATATATTCAAAAGAGATAATAGTCATTTTCAATTCTTTCAATGCACATTTAGGCTCAAAAGCCAAATCATAGTTCATAACCATAATACTCATGCATAGCAATAGCTCACTTATATATACGAAATGGTGCAAGCACTCAAAATGCTCAAAGGGCCATAATCATAGACATTCATGTGATCACATTCTTGTCATAACCATAATTTTGTCAAAATCATATACATAAACATAATTGGGCTTAACCCACTTCATAATTTTCATAAAAACCACAATTATCTATGCATATGATATGAATGAGATGAGAATGACATTAGTAATAGAGATTCAAACTTTAATGAACAATATTATGAAATTTAAGTAAAAACATAAGCAAAATTCACATTTAAATCACAATATAGATTACCCATGCACAAATCAAGCTTTAAGGGGACATGCACATTCATAACTTCAATGCATTTCATAATATTAGGGCTTAATTCACTTTAAGTTTAATAAATAAACATAGCCATACATCAACTGAATTTAATAAACAATAATAATTAAAAATCCATATTGAAAGTAAACAATAATTCATGAAAATTACTTGAAAGGAGCTTGGGTCTTCTTGGTTGAAAGGGACAAATAATCAAAATTCAAACACCTTAGCTAATGAAGAGATTTAAGAAGAAATTTGAAGAAGAATGAGTCTTCCCTTGATCTACAAAGTTACAACTCACAAGAGTTCTTTGAGAGAGATTGAGAGAGTTTTCAAATGTGAGGAATGAATTTGAATGTTAGGAATAGTGTTTAGGTCAAAAACAAGTCTTTAGGTAGCATAGGAAGTTACAAGAGACCCTTAAAATAAATTATAATTACAAAAATGCCATTAATAAAACAAGCTAAAAAATTGAACGTCGTCACTCAAGGGAGGCTGTACGATCCGTGACACACCACACGGATCGTATACTCGTCCGTGGACCAACACTTAGAAAAATTATGCTTGATGAAGGTCCGAAATGGTAATCCCATACTTAGAAAAAAATTGACGAAACCACTATACGGAGGGTCACATGAGCCATGTGAAGCCACATGGGCAGTGTACCCAACAATGTCCCCCTCCTTAGAAAATTCCTCGAGACAAAGTTTAGACACAGTGATTTAACACTTAGAAAATTTTTTATTCCGAAAGCCATACGGAGGGCCTCATGGCCCGTGAGAGTGGACGTGTCCCAACACTTTATCCCCAAATGGTGGGATTCCAAGCTTAAGGCCACCACATGGTCCGTGAAGTGTCACACAACCCGTGTGGGATCAAAATGTGGCGTGCCTTTGCTTGAAACTCCACGCCAAGGGTCAAACATCCATCATGAGGCCAAGGGTCACTCCAAGGATGTCGTACAATGTCCGGATAATTACAAGTTTATTTGTTTATTTAGAAGAGAGGCTTTCAAAATGTCAGTTCTCTGACGTTAAATGAAAACTAAAGGTTATATAAGCCTTTTTGTAAAGTAAACTTACTAAGAGAAATTGTCCTTTATGCATCGGTATTTGGACCTTATCAAGAGGTTTAAAAAAGACCCCTTCATTTCTATGTAATTACAATTACAAAGCATATCCTATTGTAGTGGTGGCAAATGGACAGGTTGGGTCAATTTTGGGCAGGAATGGGTAAATATAAAATGGGTAATAATTCAATCCACTCATATTTTAAATGGGTAAAATTGGATTGGGTAAGAAATGGATTGACTAAAATACAAGTTTACCCATATTTTAATGAGGAAATAGTGATCTACTTCAAAATTCAATATGGATAAAATATTTTACTTTATTTTTGGATGAAAAATATTAAAAATATTTTAATTAATTATATTGTATCATAAAACTGAACTCGACACCCAATGAGAGACTAGACTTTTAAATTGGGATTCGATCCTGATTCCAAATTAATCATAGGATCCAACTTCTAATAGGACCCGATATACAACTTTTTACTTGGAATCCAATTACAACACTCGAACTGAGAGGGTGTCAATGTTGGAGTCGGGAAAAAATATTTTTTTAAAAAAAGAAATTCAATTTTTAATTTTTCTCATATTAATTTCATGCTGATAACCTTAATTTGTAGTGGCTCGTACTGTTGGGTTTTCTCATTGTAGCAAGTTTTTCAACCAGATTTACAACTTTCATAATTTGCAATTGGAGGAGAATTTTGACAAATATTTTTTTAGATTTTAGAGGTAAATTATTTTTCTTAAATTTGAAGAAAATAAGTTTATTTAAATTTATATTTTCAAAATATTTAAGTCAACAAAACATAAAAAATTGAGGAAACATAATGAATTTTGAGTGAGAAGAAGTTAGAAGCTTAACCCATTTGATTAAATCATAGTGTACCCATATTTTACCCATGAATACACATATTTCTATGGGTTGAATATGGATTTAAACCCATATTTTATCCATGTTAAAAAGTCATTCACCCAAAATACTAAAATATGGGTGGGTTATCAAAATATGAGTTCATTTTGCCGGCACTATCCTATTGTAATGAGTCCTACGGAAAATGTCACGACCCAAAATGGGATCATGATTATGGAAACACTAAATTTTCAAACTCGAAGATAAAATACATTAAAAATAGCAAAATTCAATAGATAAAAATCATATCCCAGAACCTAGTGTCACGAGTGTAAAGAGCATCTAATGCATAGACGAGTGAAATAAACACATTACAGTCTTCGGGCAGAATTAAAGACCATACAACTAGGATAGAATCTAATGGAAACTCAAAACCCTTGAGTCTCACCACTAGATCTAGTATGAACCAACTGTACGAGTAAATCAACTACCGCGTGGATAATCCTGATAAGAATCTACGGGGGAGAAAGAAGTAGGGGTGAGTACACATAATATGTCCCCAGCAAGTTTAACCGACTGGAAATCAGAATTTGAATAAACTATGAAATAATTTAGGAACGCTTCCACCTGCAACAGAAAACACAGTGTGGCATCGGTGCCACCAATTTATATAGAACAACGCGAATAAAGAAAAGATATAATCTCAATTAGCCAATCTAAAACACTACCACAAGTAATGCAATGACATGGTATGCAATGCAATGCAAAATGGAATCAAGACTGTCACACAGCATATCATATATAATCTCAATATATCAACTACCTTGCTACCTAACTCATGGTCAAGGGCTCATGATAATAATCTTCATATATCAACTACCTTGCCACCTAATGAGCGTGGTCAAGGACTCATGATACGAATCACAATGTATCAACTACCTTACCACCTAAGTGAGCATGGTCAAAGACTTATGATAGGAGTCACCATTCACAACTTCCCAAAATATCATGACATGTAGTATGAGGATGCACGCAATCAAGACACAATTATAAAAGTAATATTTCTCTCAATAAGTATAATAATTATCAAAGTTCTCCAAGTTAGCAATAATATATTCACCCTCTTTTATACATTTTGGGATATTGTTCTGTTTAAAGTTCTCTCCCATGCTTTAAAAATTATCATTTCTCAACTTAGTCATGATTCTCAGTATTATGCCCTATGTTATGCCAAAAGTACATACTTTCGGTCATTATTTGTCTCATATTCAATATTTTTATTTATCCTTCCCGAGCATAAATTTTGTGAGTTGTATTAGATAGTGCAATTAAGATTAAATTGATACGAAAATGAAAAAATTGGGGGTTCTCCGAGATAGAGACTACTCTTCGCACCCTCATCTCCACTACTCTCTCCCAGACCTTCATAGTGTGACTTAACAACTTGATACTGCTGTAATTGTTACAGCTTTGAATATCTCCCTTGTTCTTGTACAACGGAACCATTGTACTCCTCCTCCATTCATCCGGCATCTTGGCAGTCTTCATGAACCCATGAGTGCATCCAGTAGTGGGTAGTTTATCACGATTTTGACAAGGGCAAGTGAAAGGAGGCTAAAAAGAAACTGAAAAGAGGAACTTTACTTACTAATTGATCCGATTAAAAAAAAGAAAAGAAGGAACATTACTTACTGAAGAAGCACAAAATTGGCCCTTCTTAATGTTAATAACTCTTCCAGTCTTGGCAGCTGCAACAAGTAGGTCGGTCTGTCATTAAAAACCAAAAAGTAGATCAATATGGCTTCTTCCAGAGAAATGTATTTAAAATTTGGGCAGCAAAAGTCACAATATCTTTCTAAAAATGAAGATTATAACCTGCCTACATAAGAAAGCAGGAATTTGAATTATATCTGCAACCCGACCAACTGCTTCACACTGAAAAACATTGTTAGATACAGTTCATATTGGAAGGAAAACTACTTCTGGACCACCAATATTCAATGATGAAGTGATATACAAAATGGATAAATGAACTGAAAATATCACATTACACGGATACCTGAACCAAATTGTTTGCATCATATTTTTCTGACAAATAAAGAGTGTGTACAACCAACAACACATTAAGTTTTTGAAATCTTCTCCTCCGTTTATTTAAGAAAAGGGGGAAATAATTAGAGCTAAAACTTCCAACCAGAGAACACAACATCCATGACATTCTTGGAAGAGTTGGATAGGAATATGATACAAAAAAAAGTATTTTGTGGAATGTAAAAAACTCAGGTTGGTCAATGAACTTCAAAGGGTTAAGAATGGATGAAAAGAAAAAATAATGCACAAATAAGTGAATATTGCATTAGATCATCACATTTTCTGATCAAATGAAATATCAGAACAGAAATTTTACTTATAAATGGCAGAGTTGAACTAAAATAGGCAAACAAATTTTACCTGAATAGATTCATGAACGTCAGTAACAATGGGTATGTCATATATCGTTTTCACTTTTTCAAGGATCTGCAACAAAGGGGGGAAAGTAAAACAGGTCATATGCTGGAAGTGTATGTAACAGTGGAGATCATACATGAGATGGAATATAACATATTAAACCAAGCTGCAAAATTGTATCACAAGAAAAGAAAAAATGAGAGACCTTCATTCACAAAATGCATCTTTCAAAAACTGTTATAGGAGTTAAAAACACCAACAAGAAACCAAAATATAGTGATATCATTCCAGAAATCCAGCAAAGTAATGGCACTTTTATACCTTCAAGCCTTCAGCCAAGCCAGGACCTCGGAATGATTTAGAAGAGGTTCGATTAGCCTTGTCAAAGCTCGACTTGAACACAAACTTCAACCCAAGTCTATAGAAGAAAATTCAGAACTCAATCAGTAAGCGCCCGTTTGACCATGGATGTTTTCAGCAAAACTGTTCGGACATAGAATTGTCGCAATTTTCCGGAATCAAAAAATTCAAAAAAGCTATTTTCACAACTTTAACTCTAAATAACTCAAACACATTCAAAAAAACACCTCTAATTTGTATGCATGTCCAAACACAGCTGAATTTCCAAATAACATTTTTAACTTGAAAACAAATACTTTACTTCTTCTTTTCCAACTCTCACGATTCTTATGTCCAAACGCAACTAAATTTATAATGAAAAAGAACAATAATGGGCCTCAAATCGGAGCATGTGATCAAATACCATTCATTCGAGCTAAATTGGTGAAATACATAAAATTGCAAAATCCACTAGTTAAAATAAATGAATACGTCCCAAATCACATGTGAGACTCTAAGAGAGATGAGAAAGTTACTTAGAAGTGATATCCTTCAAGTGTTTAGCCATGTAAAGAATGTGATCCTCGGATTCAATCACATTTGGACCTGCTAGTAAGAAAAATGGCTCTGCTGCCTGATTTTTGCAGTTAGTCGTTAAGCAAGATATGAAAATGAACATTTTTGAGCAAATAACATCGAAATTTCGATACCTTAAGCTGGTTGAAGAGCAGTGTTGATGAATCCATTTGTTCGCCAGAGTAATTTTCCGAAAGCAAGAAAATAGTTCGCCGGAGTAATTTTCCGAAAGCAAAAGTTCAGATCCAGCTAGCTTGCAGGGAATTTGGGCTTGTGAGTTCAGTCCTAACAAAATATGGGACGGGCCCATAATGTTTCCTTTTCTTCTCTTTACGCTCTCCGTCTGCCACTATACTCTTTTATTTGTGATTAGGATGATATTGAGATTATTTATTTTATCAAAATATCTTAAAATATTATTTTATCTTCATCACATAAAACTGCAAAAAATAAATTTAATTATGAAATATTTATTAAAAATAAATTCAATCTAAATTATTTATCCGCTTATTTCTCTTTTTTTATTTTGTGTCTGTGATACTTCATCGATACATGATATCATATTGGTGTCATATAAGACTAAGTTTAATCATCTATGATACTCCGTTATAATACTTATATCTTATAGGATAAGACTCCTTTTTTAAGAAATAAATAAGAAATTATTAAAGTCATAATTTTATTTATTAAAGTCAAAATCTTATTTATTAAACTCTAAATTCTGGTGGTATCTATATATACTCTAACTATATTAAAGTTTCTTCCTTTTTGATACCATCAAAGAGCGTATATATATACACACTTTGATGGTGTCGAGTTGTTTGATGGTGTCGAATTGTTTTACTAAAATACAGTCTCTTCTTTTGTGATGTCATCAATATATATATATATATATATATATATATATATATATATATATATATATATACACGCGACGCGAGAATAATTAAAAGGATTGGTATAAAAGTATAGAGCAACTGCTTATAAATTGTTGTTAAGTCAGAAGTGTTATTTTTCTTTATTCTATTGAGTTATTTATAGTCTTCAAGAACAAATATTATTCTTTAGTTTTAATTTTTTACCTAACATGTTAAAAATTATAAGATCAAAAGATATTTTAATAGATTTGTACTTCTATATAATTTGTTGATTTATCATTTCAACAAATTAATTGTTTATTAGAGAGAAATTATTTTATGGTCGTTTCTTATTAGTGAATCATAATTATCGTCAGTTGATTTTATAATGTTTATTCGGTTGTTAAATATTTAAATTTTGTGCAGTATTATTAAATTTATCGACTATCATTAAGTTTCATTTTATATAACTATCGATTTGGTATTATGATGTTGTTACTTCTTTTATATGCATACTTTATTATTTATCCCACATTTTTATAATAACTCTATTCTAATTTTCTTTTTTCCTATAGAATTATAGCTCAGATTAATAATGTGTGATAACATGAAATAACAATTTAGTTCATCAAAATAATAATACACTACAAAATAATTAAATACAATATAATACTATACATTATGAAATAATACGCAATAACGATGCTTAACTTTCAAAAGTTATATACATTTCTTAGATATCGTTCTCATAAGCTACAATTTAAGTCCACTAAGATGGTAAAACTCCACATAATTCAATGTGTTTTTCCAGATTAGTAAACTACCGTATATCCTCCTCTTCCATAAGATTAACAGCAAGTACAATTATCATGACTATTAACTTTGTGATACAAGCCAAATGCACATAATTTTCGAACTTAATCACATAATTAACTTGTGTAATTAAGCAAAGAGAACAGGATAAAGCCAAATTTCCAATCTTGCAAAACTTTCTCATTTCTTCATGAAATTCACCATAACAGAGTTTCTCAGTACATTGATCTTTATCATTGCAGCAAAAAGATACTAGCACACAAAAAAACCAACATCTCAATAGCAAATGGAATATTTGAATCAGAAGCATCAATAAAACCTCTTCCTCTGAGCATTGATCTCGGCTTTAATGGTGTCTTAGGAGCATCAGCATCAGCCGTTGGTGGTGATTGAACAGGAGGATCAGCACCATAAACAGAGTATTCAAGAATTTTATCGACCCCATGAACTGTGAATGCAGGATTTACGTATAGATCTGGGTGGGTGATTTGAGACCCATCAATGGTGAAATTGGATAAAGAATTGTTGGTGACGACGATGGATTTTGAAGGCAAGAGAGTTGGGATTCGAGTGTTGGGTTTGAGCTGTATGAGATCGGAGAAAGGGAGGCGTTGTGGGATTATGTGATAAGCGATTAATGACGGGAGAGATGATTGAACAACAAGTGTTTGATGATTTGACATGTCGTCGTTTCTGGGGATGAAGAAGGTTGCGGTTAGTGGGAGAGATGATGGATCTGCTGAGGATAACAAATTAGCCCACCCCATGAAATCCCCTGCTCCGATTAATGCCTCTAAGATGTTGTTCAGCTGCTGTTCCTGGATTTGGCGCTGCGACAGTGACGGAGGTGGTGATATTGCCGTGGTTGAGAGCGGCGGCGTTGGTGGTAGTGGAGATGTCGGCGGCGGTGTTGGTGAAACTGACGCCAAAGGGACAATATGAACTGGAACTTGATTCAGAGATTCCGGTACGTCAATTCCGCCATTGTTGACCTTCAATGTCCATTTTCTCAGTGACTCAAATGCAGTACCGTTCGCCTGTTGATTCGGAGGCATTGTTGGAGAAACTGACGGTGGATGAGCTGATGTCATAAAGACGAGATGAAATGGACTTTGCTTCAGAGATTCAGTTTCTCCATTATTGACCTTCGATTTAGTATTTCTTGGTGGAATTTCGTACTCTGTTTCCTTCGGTAATGACTTCAGAAACTCCAGATCAAGATGGGTTTCATTCAGATAGAGATCAAAGTTGGCTGAGGCACTGATTCTTCCATCTTTTATCACCATTTTCACTGTAAAAAAGCATTCAGATCAAAGCTTCTGACTATGGCGATGCAAGAAAACACAATTCAAATATGCATGGAGGAGTATGCTTACCAATAATGCTGGAGTAAATCGCAAGGCAGACGACGAAGACAACAACAACGGTGGGGATAACATCATACAGCCATAGAACTCTGCGCCTGTGATTATCATGAGGCTCAAAAATGATTAATCTGCCATCCATTTCTTGGGAAACCATTTCTTGAGGAGCCATTTTGTGAAGAAGAAGAAGCCAATCTTACCGGTTTGTTATATATACATGTAAATAAACTTCAGTTAGTTGAAAAAGGCGGGAGAACTTGTTTTCACGTGCCAAGTTTTTTGTTAAATCAGTTATACCAATTGCTTTAACATAATGTAACCAATTATATTTTAAAAGTACTAGTATTTGGACACGTGCTTTGCACGTGTATCCCATGCTAATTAATACATATTTTGTAAAATAATAGAAATACTAAAGTTGGTACATGAAAAGCAAAATTTCATTTGAAAATATTCAAGCTCAGATATGATTGTGAATATAAAATTGTCATAATATTTTTACCGTATGAATTTGGCAGAAAGCAGTCATTACTCAAGTAAAGGTATATAATTGCCTAGAAAGGGAAAAATAATATATATTAAGCACTATAAGAAATAGAAAATAAAATTTGAATAAACATTACAAGATTAGGAAACATTTAGCTACCTTTTTCAATTTTGTATTGGCTTTTTATATTTTTAAAATTATTATACATTATTTGGAAGAAAACGTGACCCCTTTTTAATAGTGACAATATACGATATGGAGGAGCTATATATTGAGTAGAATGTGGAGGGGTGTAAATAATTATGAAACTGATAAATAAATTAAAGAACATCAGTTTTCAAAGTATTCTTTAATAAGAAGAAATTATTGCGCTATTATAATTATGATTTTAGCCTCCATTTATTGTTTGTTTTTAAACTTTTACTTTGTAAATGGATCTGGCCAATAGTTTGTGTTTAATTCGATGCAGGTCTTTTCACTTTTCTTTATTACTATTTAAAATATCATATAAAATATAATAATAATTACTATTTAATATTTTAAATTAATTATTAAAATATTTAATTTGTAGGGGTAAAATGATCCAACTTTTAACTTTGTTGCTTTTAACTTAACTTACTATATGGCAGAAAATGTATTTATTTAATGTATATTTATATTTATATATAAAAAAGATTATAAAAAATATTAATAAGTTAACGGTAAACCTTTGGTAATTCAACTTATAAATAATGATGATATAATGGTAATTATTGGTATTTATGATGGAATGTTTTGTTTATTGACATAAATGAATTTAATTTTTAGAGTTTATTAAGGAATTTAAAAAAGAAAAATTTAATGGCATTATTGTAATAACTTAACTTTGTAAGGGTATTTTAGTATTTCAACTTTCAACTTTTTTATTCCCACTTTTAGTTATATATGATGATATATAGGTGATTGTGAGTCGATTGTCGAATCTTTAAAAAATATTTATTTGTTCATTATATTATATCAAATTAAGAGACTTATATGACATTATTTGTTCAGGTAAGAAATTTAAGAAATAAAGAAAGACTTATATGACATTATTTATTTTATATGATGATATCGTGTGATTTTAGAAATAAGAAAAGACTATCAAATTGCACTTATTAAAGTCAAGTCATTTAAGTATCTATTTTTGGTTATTTTTTCTCTATCAATAAAACTTGTATTACATTATATATTTTATAAATAAATTTAATGTAATATATATTAAAACTATATTATAAGTATTCATTATGGAACTGTCTATTTTCTGGAAAAATTGAAAAGTCTCACCTTATTTTCCTCAATTTTTTTTTTATCTTTTCTTTAAAATTTATTTATGTAACATATTTTTAGAAAAAAAATCAAAAACACCTCACTTAATATTTCTAATTTCCTAGTTCCTCAATCTTCAACAATGGTCTAAATTTCCATTCTTGCAAAATTTTCTCATTTCTCCATAACAGAGCTGACTCAAGAAAAACAAAGCAGTGAATCAGTTCTTCAGTACATTGATGTTCATCACTGAAGCAAAAAGATACTAACACTCAAAATAACTATCAACTTCTCAGTAGCAAATGGAATATTTGAATCAGAATCATCAATAAAATCCCTTCCTCTTACTGGAAAAAGTGATGGGATCATTGATTTCGGCTTTAATGGTGGACTAGGAGCATCAGCATCAGCCATTCGTGGACTTTTAATAGGAGGAGACAACAGGGGTGCAGCATCATAAACAGAGTATTCAAGAATTTTATCGACCCCATGAACTGTGAAAGTAGGATTTACGTATAGATCTGGGTATGTGATTTGAGACCCATCAATGGTGAAATTGGATAAAGAATTGTTGGTGACGACGATGAATTTTGAAGGCAAGAGAGTTGGGATTCGACTGTTGAGTTTGAACTGTACGAGATCGGAGAAAGGGAGGCGTTGTGGGATTATGTGATAAGCGATTAATGATGGGTCTAAGTTTTGTACACCGAATGTTTGATGATTTGACATGGCTTCGTTTCCCGGGATGAAGAAGGTTGCGGTGAGTGGGAGAGATGATAGATCTGCTGAGGCTAACAAATTAGCCCACCCCACAAAATTCCCTGCTCCGATTAATGCCTCTAAGATGTTGTTCACCTGCTGTTGTTGGATTTGGCGCTCCGACAGTGATGGTGGTGGCGGTGGAGACAGTACCGTGATTGAGAGCGGCGGCGTTGGTGGTCGAAATGCCGCTGGCGGTAACATGGGCGGCGGTGTTGGTGAAACTGATTCCAAAGAGATGAGATGAACTGGACTGTGATTCAGAGATTCCGGCATATCAGTTCCCCCATTGTTGACCTTCAATTTCCATTTTCTCATTCGTTCAAACGATGTTGGTGAATCTGGCGGTGGATGAGCTGATGCGAATGAGACGAGACGAAATTGACTTTGATTCAGAGATTCAGTTCCGCCATTGTTGACCTTCAATGGAGTTTTGTACTCTGTTTTCTCCGGTAATTTCAGAAACGAAAGATCAAGATGAGTCTCGTTCATGAAGCGAACAAAGTTGTCCATGTTTATCTCATGTCTCATCGCCATTCTCACTGTGAAATCATTCAAATCAAAGATTCTTAACTTCATATTATGAACAGAGAAAAACCCCATGGATGAAACTCAAGAAAACAGGTAAAGGAATCAACCATTAACAGAGAAATTCAGACCCCATGCTTACCGAGAATAGTAGAGTAAATGAAAAGGTAGAGTACGAAGAGAACAGTAACAATGGGAAGAACAAGAGACATCCGTAGAGCCATTTTCATGGAAGTTGGTTCTTCAGCTAATCTTCTTCTGCAAATTTTGGATTTCTGAAGAAGAAGCAATCTTAGCGGTTCGTTTTATGTAAATACAATTCAGGTTAAAAGAAGGCTTCGTTCTGTTGGAAATGGCGGGAGTTTCTGTTAAAACTTCAAATCAGTTATAAGAATTGCATTAGCATAGTTAGGCAATTATATTTGCCTTCGTTTTGATATGTGATATGAAATCATGAAATCTATGAGTAAAATTAAAACGATAAAAATCAATATGAATATTATAAAGGTAATTACATTTTCACCTGAAAGTGGAATTTACTCTCTCCGTTCATTTTTACTTGTTACAATTTCACTTATCGAGGTCAAACTATATAAACTTTCACTAATATTTTAATATATATTTTTTATCATATTAATATGAGAAAGATTGCAGCTTATAGTATTTTTTAAATTTTCAATTATCTAAATTTTAGATTTCAAATATTAATTTTATCTACTTTAATTTAGCTTTGAAGTTTAGACAAACTTTCCTCGAAAAGCAAACAATGACAAGTAAAAGTGAATAAAGAAAATAGTATTTAGCTCCCTTTTTTTTC
The DNA here is from genome assembly GCA_026153255.1 of Solanum medicagineum. Lineage (NCBI taxonomy): Eukaryota > Viridiplantae > Streptophyta > Magnoliopsida > Solanales > Solanaceae > Solanum > Solanum medicagineum. The sequence continues at coordinate 7,257,471 of JAPFFP010000009.1, read as the reverse complement.
ATTTTTATTCCCATCTAATTCACTTCCTTTTTTCTGTCTTATTTTCAGAAATATTCTCATTTATAGGTCAATGTGAGTCTCAGAACTTATTTGGTTCATCCTATTGGTATGACTCCTGCAAAAGAAGTATCTTCCAAATAAATGTTAGAATTCCAATGAATTTCTAATTGTTCTTGTTGTTAGCCTATTGATAATTTTTTAAAAATTAGACCTGCTTAATTTATAACAAAACGTACAATTCATTGCATAAGTGTGGACATGCGATTTAAAATCATGATTTCATATTTCAAACACTCCAAAAAGAATGATTTGGGATCATTCGGGATTCCAAATCATGATTTCATTTGTTTTAAAAGAAAATATAGGACTTAATCCATAAGTTCATATTTTGTTAAAAGAAAGAATCGTCATTTCAAATTTTGCAAATAAAAATTCATGCTCGGTCTGATGAAATTATCTATGCCATATGAAAAGATTATAGTAAAAAATAAGTAGATATTATTGTTGACTAATAAATCTATATAAAATTATGTACATTTGCAAGTTTATAATATTACAAACATTTATTTATAAAATGAACATGAATAAATGTGATTTATCAATATGATGCCTCGGTATATTGTGATATCTTATTTATGAATTATAGTTTGATCACTTGATAAAATTGTGTACAAATTGAGAAAATTAGGATAGTTTCAACAACTTGTGAGATTTATATATTATGAGAATAAAAAAATACAACTACATTTTATGTCCACATTACATGTCCAAACAAAAATAAAAACTTCAACTTTATATCAATCTTCATATCATAATTTCATCACATATCCAAACTGGCCATTAATCTTAACATTTGATTTTTGTGTCAACTCGTGATCTACATGACTTGCACATATACTCTTATACATGTTACTCAACTTGACGAAGGCACCCTTGAAGAGCGAGGAATTTTGTGACATTTTTGATGAATTGTTATGTATGTAAAATTAATTGACTAAATCACTTAATTCATTTTCGTATTAATAAAAATTACTTAAGTTTAAGTTGTCTCTCTTAAAATATCATTCTAGACAGAAGTGCTCACTTCCAATCACCAGAATTTGACTTAACAAAAATCAAAAAACATTTTGATACATCTAATATATGATAAATTTTAGATCATAAAATTCAAAATCCTTTTTACATTTGTAAAATTTGTATAAAGTCTAAACAAATCAAATAAATTTAAACGAAGGGAGTAAATATTTTTAACCTTCCAAAAACTTGACCAAACCCGAAGGTGGATAATCAGTTTCCATAAATATGTGATTTAAATTAAAAAAATTAAAAGCATGTATGAAAAGAAACTACATTAGCCAAGAAGTAATATACGAAAATAACAAAGAAAAAAAAACCATTGCAACAACAAATAATACGATATCGAAAAAAAAAACAACAACTATTCAACATCTTTATTAACCTCAACAAGTAATACAGATGAATGAATACACTCATTTCATTTGAATGAATACTTGTATCTATCAATAGTTCGATTGCAAGAAAGAGATTAATTGGACAAATGTGTTTCTCAGTAAAAAATCATTATAAAAATGCATCATGATTCTAACTTCAATCAATTTGAGTATTCATCATTAAAATAAATTTGAATGTAGATAGATTATTTTCATCGACTCTCTATTCAGTAAAACATTTAAAAGGAAATACATTAGTGAAGAAGCTAGGATGAAAGTAATGGAGAAAAGAATACGAACAAGAACAAATTATATGATACTTGAACAAAAAAAAGAACAACACGTAATTAAAAAATCGAAGCAAAGAGACAAGTAGTATGGATGAATGAATACTCATATTTCATTTCATTTGAATTAATAACAAGACTCTGTTTTCAGTTTACTTGTATCTATCAGTAGTTCGACAAATTGTTATTTTTCTCAGTAAAAATTCCCTATACAAATACTTCAATCACAATTTGAGTATTCATCATTTCTCTGAGGACTTTCAGAATTGTTCCTTAGCTGCACCAGAACCAAGAATTACCAAGAAATCAACAGGGAAACAATACAGGGGAAACAAATAATACATACCATTAGTGAATAACCAGAAGGCAAGAAAGAAGAGGACGATGAAAGCAAAGAGGATGAGAATCCAATTGATGACCCTAACTCTTCTCATAAACCTGTTGAAAAGGACTTCGTCCATGGGATGATTATCACCGCATTCAGTCAACCAGTAGAACATCACATCGTCCATTCTCTCCTTCCACAATACCAATTTCGTAAACATTTTCAAGCAAATCAGAATGTTCTTGATTTTTTTTTCTTTATTTCTTTCTGTAGAAATGGGAAATGAGATTATTATATGTGAGGAGTAGGATTTTCTTTATATATATTTGTAAAATGGGCGCCAATTCCTTTTTATTATTTTCTTTGCTCCCTTCTATATTTTCTTCATTGTCTCATTCTTCCCCTGAGCTGAGGGCTTACAGAAAGGTAAGGCCTGAAGATACTATAACTTGTTTTGGATGTGACTTATAAGATTTCACTGCACATTGTTGACATCCCGAAGACGTAATATTTCTGTAACTTCCCTTGGATTTTTCAGGTGTGATTTGATCGGAAAATGGGGCTGTTTTGGGGGTTTTCGCTGTTTTGGGGGTTTTCCGAGCTGGTTATGAGTGGAGGTTTTGTGTGTTGTTTTTCGGTGGCTATGGGCTGTTTTGGGGATGCTTTAGGGGCTATTTTTGGGTGGAAATGGGGTCGTTTGGTTGTTTCCGGCGGACTGATTTGGGATTTATGGTTGCTGCGTTTTTGGGTGATTTTGGTGAGGGCCGTCTGGGGGTGTGTTTGGTGGCGTTGTGATGGAGATTCAAGTCATTTTTGCTCTGTTCGCTGGTGGCGTGGGCTGACAATGATGGGATTTTGGGTGTTATTTAGGTGGTCGAAAAGGGGGGGGGGGTCGAAATAAAGGTTTTCCGAGCTGGTTATGAGTGGCTCCACAAAAAGAATATCTTCTTTCAACATATAAATACTCTCTTTTTTGTATGGTGAATACAATTAGAGACTTCACTGTGGTACATTTCACTAACTTCACTACACACTACAATATTTATCACACTAGAAATAATCTATACTATATTAAAAGCGTGAAACCCTTAAAAATGTTGTTTGAACTTTTTGCTCTTCATTAAAAGACTATTCTTTAGATAAAATCGTCTTTTCACCATTTTTCCTAAATCTTCCTTATTTAATAGACTTCGACTTCTTCCTTATTTGAATCAAGAAAATACTCTACAGCCGCTAAGGAAAATTCTAATTTATCATGATATGTAGGACCTTTATAAATAAATAATTTATCAAATTTTCTTTTGTGGTGAGTTATTTATCTTTTCATAAGCTCATAATGAAATTTAAGTTTTCTCTATAATGTTTGTTACCAAATAAGTTACACGTTTTGATCACGTGCAAAACGCGTAAAACAAGACTAGTGTGAATAATAATGTAGGTATATAAATGAAGGAAGCATATCTTAGATTGGTGATTTCATGAGTTATACGACATTAATAGTCATATAAGTTAAAAGAAACTAATAATCATTTTTACCACAATTTATACCATTGATATATGCACTTAATATTTTATTTTAATCATAAAATGCATATACACCAACATGAAATTTTTTTTCAACAATAAAGT
>JAPFFP010000009.1:7227831-7253679 GCA_026153255.1 Solanum medicagineum | reverse complement strand
ACCGTGCGCTGGTGCATGGGCGACCCATGGCTGGCAAAGCGGACAATATATGCACGTGTGGGTCCGGGCTGTTACAGATTGGATATCATTTATATTCATTTTATCATTTCTTTTAATTGGAGACTGAGTGATCCGCTTGGGGGTCAAAAAACGAGGGGTTCTAGTGAAACAGAACCAATGATGTCGAGCTAAGAGATTATAAGTAGAAAGTTCATATTCTTCGGTCATTGATAAACAATTTGTTGGGCAATAAGCATCTATTTTTTCCGTTCAAGAAATTGCTTATGTAAAGATGGGGTGAGAGTCACGTCTAGGGTACCCTCCCGGGAAATGGCAAGACTAAGGATCTTTTTGACTCAATATATAAGAGAATATTTTGTATCATTAATTCGATAGGTGAACAAAGGAGCAAATTTACTCGAATAGATGAAAAGAAGAGCATTTTAAAACAATTCCGAATATGTTTACCGGTGATAATTGGGTGGATTAAGTCAAATTTGAGTGGGTTGTAATGAATTAACACAATAAATGAGTCAAGATCCAAACTGAAATTTGCTTGGGTCAAAATGGATTAAGTAATGAGTTATTAAGCGAGTCAAGACCCGTCCTGACCCAAGTTTTACTAAATTTTACTTATTTTATTTGTTATTCTAATATTTTATTAATTGATTAAATTATATATTCTTTTATTTTGGCTGTATAAATATATCAAATTAAAAAATAATCTTTTAAAAATATTTTTGACAAGATCTTTATCAAGTCAATACGGGTTGCATATCAATCCAATTATAAATGAATTGAACTAATAAATAGATGAATCAACTTCAACAAATTGAATGAGTTAAACGGGTTTAAATTTAATTTTATCATCCCTAAATGTGTTGGGTGATATTTTTGAGCCTTTTTTTGTAATGAATTATAGCTAAAAGAAAGTTTGATTGTGTTTGTTCTCTTTTTCAATTTGAAATTTCTTAATTCAATTCATCTTCTCATAAATGTGTTAAGTTTACAAAATTAGAGGAAAATCTAGACCATATTTGAATTGTGAGAGCACTTTGAGATGAATTATACTATTATTTAAATTTTAAAATATTAATTTGGATATTTAAATATTGATTTGACTTACATTTGCATTATTTTAAGTGGAATAGTACTTTCTTTAATAAAAAAATTCTTAATAATAAAATATAGATAAGTGATAAACTTAAATAAAAGGGTCCGTTTGGATATGAACCTTTCACTTTCCTTACATAAAAATATTTAGTTACACATTAAACTAAATCTTTTAGTTAATTATGATTTTTTCAATGGAAATTTTTTCTCTCACACAAAATTTAGATTCAAGTAAAATACATGTTATGTTTAAATACAATTTTAATTTTTAATATTATATCTTAAACTTCAACTTCAATTAATGTTTTTCAAATATTCTTCAATTTATGTTCAAGCATGCATTCCCATGATTTCAATGCATTACATTTAATTATTAATCATGCATTTTTTGACGATACTTTTCACGTTTATTTCTCAGAATTACAAGAAAGAAGTTACAAAAATCTACACGAAAGTTTTATAAGTCGTTTTCTTTTTCTTTTTCTTAGTAATTTCTTCTTCTTTTGAATTTTGACTTCCAAGTAATAAATACAATTGTTCAATTTTTGGTTGGCATCTCCCTTAATCAGCAATTAAGATAATGATAGATTTTAATTCTTACAACATAACTACAACCTTAACGTAAGCAATGACCGAAGTCAAATAGTAGAATACTATTAGAACAAAAAAATGAGAAAAAAAAAAGCGTTTTGATTACTTCTTCCATTTAAAAAAGAATGATCTACTTTTTTTTGGTCTGTTTAAAAGAAAATGACCCATTTTCTTTTTTGGCAAAATTTAAATTTAAATTTTTCTTTAAAACCACAAGATTAAAGAACATTTCGGTATATTTGACATAATTTAGGACCACAAGATTGAAAAGTTTTTTTTATTCCCTTAAATTTCGTGTCAAGTCAAATTAAGTCATTCTTTTTAAAAGGAAAAAGTATTTTTAAAAGTGAGTTTTTAATAATACAATAATCACTACTAGTAATTCAATTAATTTGATGATAAGCTTTTGATAATACGAATAATCTTTTAAAAAATTTCGATTTACTAGAGTAGATAAGTAGAAAGGAAATTTTTATTTTTAATATACTCGATCGATAAGATTGATATACAAAAAGTATTATAACGAGCTTTTTCAATTTATACGTTGGTTCAAAATTCATCAAAGATTATTATAGAAATAAACAGAGGGAGTAGTAACTTGGTTTACTTATAAAAAAGATAAAAGTCATTGAAGAGAAAAATTAAGTTTACGTAGTCACTAAGATTAAGTAGTTTAAGGACAAACAGCATATATAAATAAGACAGGTTGTTGAATCTTGAATTGATTTGATCAGATTTTACTTAATACAATTATCTTGAACTAAACACGTTGATTTGCTAAATGACATGATAAAATGATTGTGGCAAAATACATATTTGCCCTTTATAAAGCTTTTCTTTCGATGAAGCAGACATTAAAGTTACGTTTGCCACTCAATCTGGCCTATTCCAAAAAGAGAAACTTTAAGTATTTTGGGTTCATCATATAGAGTAGTGGCGATATTGATGATGATGTCACACATTGTATTGGGACAGCGTGGATGAAATAGAGGCTTGCCTTTGGAGTATTGTGTGATAAGAAGATACCACATAAACTTAAAAGTAGATTTTACAGAATGATTGTTAGACCATCTCTGCTATATGGGGTGGAGCGCTAGCCAATAAAAGCTCACATATTCAGAAGATGCAGATTGCGGAGATGAGGATGTTGAGATAGATATGTGGACACGCCAAGGGGGATAAGATTAGGAATGCGATCATTCGGGGGAAGTTAGGGGTAACCTCTGTGGCAGACAAAATGAGGGAAGCCCGACTGCGACAGTTTGGATATGTGCAGAGAAGAAGTGTTGATGCTCCTATCAGGAGGTGTGGGAGGATGAATTTAGGGGTTATGTGGAGGGGTAGAGGTAGATCGAAAAAATATTGGGAGGAGGTGATAAGATAGGATATGATGCAACTTCGTATCACCGAGGACATGACCTAGTGAGAAAGGAGTGAAGGTCGGTATTAGGGTAGAAGGTTAGAAGCCTTGAGTTATAGTAGGTTAGTAGTCGTGTCGTATATATTGTGTTTTTATTATCTATCATTTATTTTGTTACTTTTATTGTCGCTATATATTTTCATTTGTTGTACATTCTAATCGTTTCATATCTTATATTTTCTGCTTTTGGAGATGATTTTTGAGATGAGAAGCTTCCGGAAGCAACTTCTCTATCTCTATGAGGTAGTGACAAAATCTGCGTACATTTTCCCTCTCTAGACTTTACTTGTGAAATTTTCACTAAATATGTTATTGTTTGTATAAAGCTTTTATTTCAAGTCTATTAAGAAAGGCAAAGTTAAATTAAGAATTTAAAACCATCTAATGAAAACCTAACATGAGAATCGATTGCATGCAGCCTTTAACTAATATAATTTCCTCAAAATTAAGGTTTTTCTTTTTTGTAATAGTTATTTTTATACTTTTTAATACGAGCAATCCTTCTTGCAGTTCTCTTTTTACCTACAATTTAAAAATACATTATCATTTTAAAATACTATTTTTGCACATATATGGTATATTTTCCGTCAAAGATGTTGGGATCAATTGAAATTTGAACCCATGAACTAAATTTAGTTTTTCCACTTCAGTAAGTCTCTTTCATACATGAGAGTTGCCGCCAGCCCATTTTTTAGAGACAACATGAGCTCTAATGCAATATTTAGTTTCCAGGAAACTTCTAAGCAATTAGCGTTTTGTTCTGAAATTCCACCAATTTTTGCTGCAAAAGCATCACAGAAGCTCTGAATAGATCTAACTTCACCCCCACCTTCACTAGTGTGGAAGCACAACTTTCTCCAAAACTATCCAGTGATATTTCCTTTTTCCTTCTATGTCCACCCAGAAGAAGTTTTCCACTTATTCTTCACACCAAACGGCCCATAAGATAACTAACAAAAGGTACAAAATTCATGGCAGATACATGAAACAAAATATGTAGTTATCTCTGTGAAGTTGGACATTGAAATCGCCATTTGGTGAACTTTCCTTACCTAAGAAAGAACCTAGAGGAAGAAAAGGAAGCAAATAACATTTACATATTTGACTACAAAAAGGCTACTACAATTGTTTAGGATTCAGGAAAAGATCAGTTTTAACTCTCTGAGTAGTAATGAGTCAAATAAAATATATAGAGGTATTTTGCAGGAAGTATGACTTTATCAAGTTTGAATCACCTCATAGTTTTTTTAGGATGAAAAATACCAAAGATAAACAACACATTACTGCCAATTGTGATGAAGTGAACATGTAGTGCTGAAAGTTGTTACAACTTACCGGGATCTGTTGAAGCTTTCCTATCCATTTAGGAAGCACTGTTAACTCATTGACAGGTTCTTGCCATGTTTGTGTTTTTCTTTACTTATACAAATCTGGAAATCAGATTGTTATTAAGTTGATGAGGTTATGATGTTTTGAATAGATACATGTTGTGTTTTTATGTTAAAATATCTTTATCTTGGAACCTTGCCTTTTTCCAGTGTGTTTAAAGAGATAAAAAGTGTTTGGTTTGGCCATGTAGTAGTTGTGTTCTCTTCTACATTAGGAAAATTGTTACTGCTACTTGAATGTCTTCCTATTTTTACTTTCTAAACAATTTGCGACTTCAAGAGTCTTACTCTGTGTAGGTAAACTCGATGTCAGTGTTTCCATGTTCCTTTGTTTAGTCTGTCAGTTGAAGATGAAATTTGTATCCTGTAACTTGACTATTTCCTGTTTGACACTTGTTGATTTCAAATATAGTCATTTTTTAATCTTGAATGGTTATAGTATCTCTGGTAGCTTAGTTTTTTTGTTTACTGCTGGTGCATACTCCATGTGTTACCAGGAGATAGAAAGGCTTTAAATGTAAGATATCATGTGTTGTTTCTATCATTATTGTGCCTTGAGTTTTCTGCTTCTCTGATTCTATGCCTCTGTTTTGGTCAGTGATGTTGCTCTCATCTAAGTCTGTCATATGGCTTAAGCTTTAAAAATCCTTTTAAGTTTTTCAAGTTCTGTAATTTTTCTAGTAATGTACATTAGAAGTCACTGTAAACAAGAAGAGTATCTTTGGTGTGTGACATCTTTGGTGGCTTTCTTAACTTAAATTTTTCTTCTCTCTCTTATTATTTGAAATCATTCCCTCCCTGTTTTATTATACCCAGGATATGTATAACGTATTCTTGTTTGAGTGTTTTCCCTTTGTTTTAACCCTTCTTGCGCTTATGTCTTCCTTAGCATTTGCCCGGATGCATCCATGAACATTTCACTAATCTTTATTGTCATTTCTTTGCATAAACTATGATTCAGGTTCATTTTGGACCTTCACTTTGCATTTCTTGGGCCATGGAGGCCCAAAGTTTCTTCTCTTCGAGTCAGTCCACCCTCTCTTGGCTTCGGAGACTGTTATACAGGTTAATGAAAGCTGATATACAGGTTTTGAAGGCCAAAATCAGTGAATATACACTAATATATATCTGGTATACACTAAGTGTATATCACAGGAAATATGAACCAAAACCCACTAGCAGCAGCTGGGGCAAATTTTCTGATGGGTTTGGCAGGCCCAAAACTTAGAAAGTAGGACAGGTGGAAGATTGGGCCTGCCGGCGTAATTTGTGTTTTAATTCTTTTATGCATTAATTACATTATTTGATATTCTTGTTGTTTGATACTAAATCTAACATTTGTTTTGTATTATTTGATTGTTATTAATCTAATTATTTCCCCAACATTTCTTCATTTATGTTAATTTCCATTTTATAACTCTCTTTGTGTTAGAAATATCCCCACAATCATTTGGCAAAACTTTGCAAAATTGGTTCAAGTGTGAGTCAACCTTTTTTCTTTAAATTGGTCATTTTTAACTTAGTCAATATTTTGCAAACTTAGTCACTTTTCAAACTTAGCCAATTTTTTTTTAAAAAATTTAGTCAACCCTTTAGTCAAACTTCTTAATCGTTGGTCAACTGCAAGTTAGCGACCATTTTGAGTGATTAAGTTCTTCTCAAAAATGAAAATTAAACCCTTTCTTTGGTATTTTAAAAAAAAAAAATTTCTGTTAAGTCTTTTTTAAATGTTTTATGGATTTTCTAATTATCTTTAAAATTAAGTGGCGACTCTTTTAAATTTCGAAAATTTGATTTATACTTAAGTTAATCAAGTATTAGATCGGATTTCTAAAAATTCAAAGTGCCATTTTTTCGAATTAACAGGGGGACACCAAGCCTGACTTGTAATGCAATGCCTAGGTGGTGCGTGAAGAGCCAGGTAGCAAGTTGCTACCTTAGCGAGCCTTCCGTGAATTTATTTTTAATATTTTGTGAATCAATAACCCACATATCAAATATTAAATTTAGGATAAATAACACTACAAATCACCCAGGGTGAACAATAAGCTACTGTTATTCAAAATAAAGTTTACAAGGTATTTTACACTTAGGGGTTGTTTGATGTGACGCACAAAGAAATTTAATCCTGAGATAATTTTTTAATGGCCTTCAATTACATGATTGGTTGCACCGGGTGGGATAACTTACCTCAGGATTAACAATTAGTCCTGGGGTAAGTTATCCCCTTGTGGGGGTGGAATAATAATCCCAGGACTATTTATCCTAGGATAAGGTTTGTGAAATAACAAAAATAACCCTCTTAAACTCTCTTTTATACACCAATATTACATTTTATGTGCGTTAACATATTTTTTAATAATAATTATAATAATATTCACTACCTTAATTAATTGTTATTTTAATATAGTTTTTGTTAAAAAAATAATATTTTGTAAGTTCAATTTCTATTTATGAATATATTATAAGTTGAATTTATTTGTCTAATACTTATATTTATTTATATTTTGATTTCTCTAAAATGCTCACTCCACTACTAAATTACATATTTTAAATTAAATATTTTATTACTCACTTTTATATAAATTAAAATGTAAATTATTTTAATTATAATGTTTTGGCTTTTAGTAAACTTAAAATGAAAAATTTTATTCTTAAGTTAAATAAGATGGAAATTTTATTTAAAGCTAAATAAAATGAAAATTTTATTTAAAGCTAATTACACATTATGGGATTCAAATACAAGGTTAAAGATATGTAATTATCTTTCCAAGTTGGAACTTTTTAACTCTTCAACAAACTGTGGATATGTAAAAGGAACATATAAATGTTATGCAAGTACACTCTACACTCATCCTTAATGCTATTCTTCTCCCTTTAATTGTAGTAAACGTTTGCTAATTATGTATCATATCGCAACCTAGTCTGGTAGTTTGAGTTTTTATTTGGTACTTTAAATCTCGTCTCGTCCCACTCCGCCCCGTCTTAGTTTTCAAAATAATTACTTCAACTCACTTAGCACCTGCATGATACTAAATCCGCTCCGCTACTTTCATTCTTCTAGTATATATTAAGATGAGCCCTTGATGCTATAACATCGTAATACTTGAAGAGATCTGCAAGATATTGTGACACTTATGTTGGAATTATTGAATTTAGTTGATTTTGCAAAATTAATTTAGCCAATAAAACATTATTGGCTTATCGGTGTAGAATTATTGGAATGATTTTGTAAATTTTTTTTATTGGGTTATCAGTTAATTTTTGATTGGTTAATAATGAATAATCTAATAAAAATATATTGAAATTATTATTTTTACTCTTGATTATATAACAATGACTTTAATATTACTAATCCTATTTCTTAGATTTTTCTATTATGTTTTGTCTAGCTTTTCTGCCTCTCTATTGTGCCTTCTTTCTAATGGACAGAAATGAGTATTATCTTCTCGTTTTCAATTTTAGATTTAATTGTGACAAAGATAAATAATTTATCTTAAAACAAAAGTACGTGAAGAAAGAGGACGATCAAGGACAATTTTGTCAATCTATAGCAAATTCAGAGCAGTCGCACTTTGTTGAAGTTTGAAAAAAAAAATACCATTAACATCAATTACTTATTCTCTAAATCATAGTTTAATGCCTAAAACTAAGTATTAATTAACAGGGATAGTGTGTTAGAATAGTCATGTGAATAATTATTATTTTTATGGGTGGCTCAAGTTCAAACGTGGCAAGTAAAAGTAAATAGAAAGAGTATGAGCGGTTTAACTGCTTTGACTTAAGTGGATATTGAACGGAGGTTTTCAACTTTAAAAAATAAATTAGTATATTTTCTTGTGAATTTTTATTGCGCTCTGCTACATATTTCTCAACTTGACATGGAAGGCACATTCGAAGAGCGAGGAATTTTGTGACATTTTTGCTTGGTTGCTATGTATGTGAAATTACTTGGCAAGATCACTTAATTTATTCTTGTATTAATAAAATTACTTAATTTCAAATTTTCTCTCTCACATAATCACTCTTGACGAAAATATCACTTCCAGCTACCAGAATTTGACTTGTTAAAAATGAAAGGGCATTTGAATACACGTGACGTATCTATAATTTTAGATCACAAAATTCAAAAACTTTTTTACTTTGTAAAATCTGTATAAAGTTAAAATAGATCAAATAAAATAAAATAAAGGGAGAAAACATTTTTAACCTCCTAAAAACTTGATCAGATTAACTTGAACGTAGATTGATTGTTTCTCAGTTCGAGTAAAATAACTAAATGCATGTATGAAAAAGGAGAAGAATGAGTTAATAGTTCCATTACAAAGAATCGGATATTAATTGGATAAATGTGTTCCTTAATTTGATCCTAGTCTTGGAAATACCAATCTAAATGAGGATATCAGTAACAACTCTGTTTTCATTAGTTCGATCGATTACAAAACAAAGAAGCAGATATTTATTTTTTAACTCTCTTTCCCGCTTCCCACTAGTATCTAATTCTTTAAAATCAAGTGGAAAAAGTATAAATATAGGTGGGGTCGATTAGTAGGGTGTATAAAATAATGTTGAATAGAGTTTATTAATAATGAATATTTTCGTTAGTTATACTGAAATTATTTATTATGCAATGTTTGATTTGATGTTTTAAAAAATATTTATTTGCAAAAGTAAGTAAAAAAATATTTTGAGAAGGATTTAAAGCATAGTTTTGTCATTGTGTTGAAACTCTTTGTATTATTAATACATAAAAATTCATGATGTTTCTAATAAATGCTTCAATACACAATAAAGTAATATAATTAATGTAAGCATTAGTCAGACATAGGCTTAAAAAATGTATAAATTATATCAATAGTTAATATATGCATATTTTTTTAAATACATTCTACTAGACAGACCCTTATTGTATGAAATGAGAATGTAAAGGCTATATCTTTTATGTGAAATTTTACAGTGGAGTCTAGGGAGAATAAAGTGTACACATACTTTATCATTATCTCATAAAAATAGAGAGAGTATTTTCGGAAGACTCTCGGATCAAATATAACAGCTCAAAAGAATTTATTTATCTGTATTTTGCAAATTAAAAGAATTTTGTTTTATTTTATTTTTTCAAATACCGTCCTTAATATTAAATAACCTTAACCTTATAATGTAGTACTCTTTTCGTCTCATAATAAATGTCATCATAGCAAAATCACGTCTATTACAAAATCAATAAGTACAATATATATTTTATGAAACTATCCTTATTTAACAAATGTCTCTTGAAAATTATATACTATTAAAAAGACGTAGAAAATTAGAACACAGACGACTCCTAAAAAGATATTACAAATTATGAATCATAATTTTTTCACTTAGGAAACAATTTTGGAAGTACATATATGCAACTCCATGTAATTATCTTTTTGGGAAAGGTTAAAAAGATGTAGAAAATTCACATAAAATATACTATAAAACGTTGCTTGATTATAGAAGATCACAAATGTATTTGACTAATGAATTAAAAAAAAAATTGAGCAACAATAAGTATTTGTTATGGTTTTTAGAAAATTTTTTTAAATGTATTTCTCAAAAGTGTTTTTTAGAAAATTATTTTTGGAGAGAAATTATTTTAGGTCAAAACAACTTATGTTATTTCCCAAACTCGTTATTTTTCTCCTAAAAATTTGGTCAAACAATTTATTTTTTAAAAATAAGCATATTTTAGGGGGAAAAAATTTCTTCTATTTCAATTTGTTTGGCGTACTTTTCTTTTTTAATCGTTTTAAACTCTTTTCTTTTTAGCAACAATTTATTTTCAACTTTTCACATAATATATTTAAGATCATAATATTAAAAGACATTTTCGTACATTAATCATATCTTAAATTTTAGACCATAAAATTTAAAAATCTTCTTACTTTAATAAATTACGTATTAAGTCAAACTAGACCAAACAAATTCAATTGAAGAAAGTTAACATTTTTAACCTTCCAAAAACATGATCAAATTAGAAGACAGAGAAACTGTTTTCATAGACTTAAATTCAAGTAAAACATTTAAAAGCAAGTACGAAAAGGAAATATAATGGCTAACGAAAATGATAAAGAAAAGAACAATAGCAACAACTCCAACAGAAAAGAATAACAATAACATGTAATCAAAAACCAAAACAAAGAGATAAGTACTATGGATGAATGATTACTCATATTTCATTTCATTTGAATGAATAACAAGACTCTATTTTTCAGTTTACATCAATAATTCCCATTATAAAGAATGAGATATTAATTCCATAAATGTGTTTCTCAGTACAAATTTACTACAAAAATACCTATCTATCATTTATTTTTCAGAGTAAAAATTCACTATACAAATACTTCAATCATAATTTGAGTATTCTTCATTTCTTGAACTTGCACATCCATTTCTCTTGAGGACTTTCACAATGCATCAAGATTCTTCATTAGCTGCACCAAAGATACACTAAAAATTACAAATTCAAGAACCCCTTTCCCAGAAATTAAAGAAGAATTCGGAATTAGAGAGGTTCTTTCTAAAAGACTCTCGTCTCAAAAATATCATCCCCAAAGTCAGAAATTACTAGATATGAAACTAAACGACAGGGGAAAGTGTCAACCAATTCACATAAAAATTACAAATTCAAGAACCCCCTTTTCCCCAGAAATTAAAGAATTCGGAATCAGAACATACGATAATTGATTAACCAGTAGCAGAGAAGGATTGTTATGATGACATCAATGAAAACACTTGTTATAATCCTTCTCCATTCTCGACGGACTTCTTCCTCTGGATGATCATCAGCTTCAGCAATCAATCTGTTGAATAATAGTTCATCCATTATCGTCTTCAACAATATCAATTTCACAAACATCTGCGAGGATCGATCGAGACACAATTTTCTTGACTTTTTTTTTTCTTTCTGTACAAATGGGATAGCAAGATCTTATACATACTTGTCATCATGTAGTAAGTTAGTTAAGTAGTTAAAATTGGCGCCAATTCCCTTTTTTCAAAAGTGCCTCTGTCACGTGTCTAACTTTTTAAAATATAATTTATTCTATGAAATGGGAATGGGAATGCACAAGGTGTACTCTCTCTGTTTGATAGGAAGGAAAATGTTTTCATGGATGATGATTTTTTAGTAAATATTTTTTAGGACGGTAAAAATAGTTATAGTTTGCTAAAATTACGATTTGTAGCTACATAGTATAGGAGAGAGGCGAGAAAGATCGAGAGAGGCGAGCGAGAAAGGGCAACGAGTGAAGAGAGCCAAATTGTATATGTATATTTATCAAATTGAATGTATATATTTATCAAATTGTATGTGTATATCTGCCAAATAATTGCATGTGTTACTAATATACAAATTTATTTGTATATCCAGTAAGCGAGACTAGAAGAGGGACAAGACAGGCAAGCGAGATTAAGAAAGGGAAGAGAAGGTGAGCAAGAGAGGGCAAAGAGTGGAGAGAGGTGGATTGTACATATATATATCGATCGAATTGAATATGTATGTTGTCAAAAAATAATTACATATATGCAGCTAATACACATATGCAATTGAATATTTGACAAGATATTGCAAAATGAGAGAGGCAAGAGAGAGGAAGAGAGATAGAGAAAATAGCAACAGAACATTAAGTATAGCTAAATATATGTATTTTGAATATCTGACAAGAAATTGTAAAAAGAGATAGCCGAGAGAGAAAGAGAGGACAGAGAAAATAGCAACAGAACCATAACTATAGCTTAATTCCTAAAAGGAACCTGGTTCATTCAATTTAAAACAACAAGAAGAAAATAGTTATAGTTTGCTAAAATTACGATTTGTAGCCACATATTATAGGAGAGAGGCGAAAGAGATCGAGAGAGGGAGGAGAGAAGCAAGCGAGAAAGCGCAGTGAGTCAAATTATGTATGTATATTTGTCAAATTGTATGTGTATATCTACTAAATAATTGTATATGTGTAACTAATATACTGGCAAACGAGATTGGAATAGTAAGGAGAGAGGCGAGCGAAAGAGGACAAAGAAAGGAGAGAAGCTTATTGTATATGTAAATCTGTCAACTAATTGAATATATGCAGTTCGTATACATATGTATTTGTATATCTGGCAAGAGATTGTAGAGAGAGAAGAAAAGCGAAAGAGAGAAAGAGAGGACAGAGGCAGATTGTATATGTATATTTGTCAAATTGTATGTATATATCTACTAAATAATTGTATATGTGTAGCTAATATACTGGCAAATGAGATTAGAATAGTAAAGAGAGAGGCGAGCGAGAGAGGACAGAGAAAGGAGAGAAGCAGAGGCGAGCGAGAGAGGACAGAGAAAGGAGAGAAGCTTATTGTATATGTATATCTGTCAACTAATTGAATATATGCAGTTGATATACATATGTATTTGTATATCCGACAAGAGATTGTAGAGAGAGAAGAAAAGTGAAAGAGAGAAAGAGAGGACAGAGGCATATTGTATATGTAAATTTATCAAATTGTATGTGTATATCTATCAAATAATTGTATGTGTGTAACTAATATACAAATATATTTGTATATCTGACAAACGAGATTGAGATAGGAAGGAGAAAGGCGAGCGAGAGACGACGAAGAGAGGAGAGAAGTGAATTATATATGTATATCTTTCAAATTGAATATGTATACCTATCAAATAATTATATATATACAGTTGGTATACATATATATTTATATATCTGGTAAGATCGAGAGAGGAGAGAAGACAGAGAAAATAGAATCAGAACCCTAACTAAAGCTAAATTCCTAACAGGAACCTGGTTCTTTCAATTTAAAACAAGAAGAAGAAAACAACTTCTGCCATTTGAGAATTCTAGAACAAGGTGAAAAAAACAAGAAAAAACTTGTAGTTTTTCCTGCTAATACTCTAACTTTCATCTTTTCTTTCTTCTTTATACCTTTGAATCATATTTCATCTACACACTAACTAGCCTTTCCATTTACACAAATGCAAAAGGAAAATCTTCGTTTATATTACCGTTAGAATTTCAGCTGCACCTGTTATCATGCGACACAAAAATTGATAACAAGGCAAGTTTTTCTATTAGCTTATAAGCGCCTTCAACCCCGAAAGCAACAATCCAGGATTTGTGAACAGAGAAATCCAGCAACGGGCGCCAATTTGGTTCCTTCAATCTACTCTGAATTCGTCCTGTCATGACCCTCAACATTAATGGGGTTCTTTTGATCGTCAATTGATCTTGATTTTCTAGAAGAAGAATTTTTACGCGGTCCTTGGGGAGGCTGGGCATCGGGGTCATACTTTTGGGAGGCAAGGTAGTTGAGAGCAGTGACAATATCAGCAATGAGAGGCCGCATATTAGGTTGCTCCTGGACACACATTGCAGCAATTGCGAGAGCTTGGTATAAACCCCTCACGGGATAATGACCTTCTAGTGCTGGATCTGCCATCTGGTGGAATTTCTTCCGGTCTTTGAACAGTGGCCGCGCCTGCATAAGTAAAGTTATCATGTAAGATAATGTGCTTCAGCAGCAGTTTCCTGTAATCATTGAACAAAAGAGAAGTAGGACTTCCATATATTATAATCCACAGCAAGTCAATCTTTAACTCGTTTATGTTTACCCATTCATTTCTTTTCTGAGAATTTGAGGAGATATCAACAAGGTCCAGTCACATGCTATTTACGATTAACAAATAAAGTTTTCGGGCGCATTCTTCCGTGCCAAATTGGCATATGTAAATAATATGGTTACAACTTACATATAAACAATATTATGCTTATAATTTACAATCGGCACCAATTGGAATGATATGCTTGAGTGCTCGTAAGTATGTCTCAGGACATGGGTCTTAAACACAATGAAATGAATAGTCACTTAACAAGTCAGTGCATGGTGCTCAACTTAAGTAATCGATATTGATCGGATAGATTTTCGAAGAATACATCTTTCTCTACCCAAAAGAGATTCAAGTTGTAGCAATGTAAAGCTTATTATTAGTAATTAACGTATGAACTAACATAGCACACATGTAAATCAAAGGGATCTATATGATATATCATGCATAGCGGATTCAATGACACCGAGGAAAGAATACTTTACAAGCCATATATACCTGATTATCATGTCCAAAAAGCAAGTAAAGATGTGTATCACATAGTTCCGTATTTTACTTCTTACCCTCTTACTTGATGAATCTGTGTTATAATGTAAGTTTCCAGTCACTTATCAAGATTCTGAATAATGACTCTAAACAACTATGATGTTCAAAAAGGCAAGAATACAATAATGAGCTGATTAAACCAATACAAGATTTTTAATCAAGGCTGCGTATGGCCCGGGAGAAAGGATAGTGGGAAAATGTAGACCTTGAACTTCACAACAAAAAAATATTAGTATAATCAGCCCATTCTATAGTTGCTCATGGCTACTACGGACATTCTGGACAGACTAGCAAGCAGGACATTGGCTTTGTCTTTCTAAGGCTCTAGCCATATGTACACGACTACCCTACACTCCACCGCTCAATATGACCACAAATGAAAAGATGACTCAGATAAGTGAGCATCAACTCTTTCAAGCAGGAAGTAGAAAACAAGAACTTCTCCTGTTATGTACAAAAGGCATTCAAAGGGTTTTTAAAAGGTCTTGGATTGCTACATTCTCCATTCATTGACTTATGCTTTAGGTTGGATGCTCAGATTTTGTAGCACAATATAATATCAGAGCTTAACTCCAGCAAGCTCATCCTCACACTCACAAGTCCACATTGATTAAATCCAGAATTAGATTACAGATGTGGGAGGGTAAAATTTATATGTCTGTTATTAAAAGGCATAGGGTTTACACGTCTATGGCCACTCGATTTATTACCTTAATATTTTGGGGCTGATGCTCAACTTCTTTTTACATAAACCGCACACAAGCAAACAAGAAACAGGAGTGGACAAACCATCTCTTGTCTGATAAAAAGCAATTAAGGAAAAATCCTCTGTTATAATCACACAAATTCACATTTGGCAGACGAAGAGACAAAGACATCTTACCCAAGCAACAAGGTTCTGCTCCGCACCAGATTTTGTATTGTCGATTGCTTTCCTGCCGGTAATAATCTCCAAAAGAACAACTCCAAAGCTGTAAATATCTGACTTGAATGTCAGTTGGCCAGTCATAGCATAATCTGGTGCACAATATCCATATGTGCCCATCACTCTAGTAGAGACATGAGTCTTGTCTCCAAGAGGACCCACTTTAGCTAAGCCGAAATCAGATAACTTTGGATGGTACCCCTCTCCAAGCAGAATATTAGAGCCCTTCAAGTCACGATAAATAACAGGCGGTTTCATTTTGTCATGCAAATACTCCAGGCCCCTTGCAGCACCTGCAGCTATCTTCATTCTGGTGTTCCAATCAAGCCGTTTTTTATCTGACCAAGGGTCTGCAACATACGTTTATCAAGGTCAGAAATTAAATTTGTTGGGAAGTAACAAAATCCAAAAAAAAAATCCTGTCAATGGTATTTCTTCAGTGTATGACATACCATGTAAATGGTCTTCTAATGAACCAAGCGGCATGTACTCATAGACCAACACCCTATGATGTGCCTCGACACAATAACCAATTAATTTGACAAGATTGGGGTGGTCAGCCATACTTAGAGTGAGTACTTCCACAATGAATTCCCTGTTGCCCTGACATCCATCGGGGTTGAGTTGTTTGATCGCTACAACCTTCCAAATAATGGGAAAAAAAAAGGCCTCAGCAAACAAACCAGCTATCCTTACAAGTACCAATAAAGAATAAATGCAAAAGAGATTCAAAACAGCAGGAGAGCCATTCAAGCAATCTCCTGCAGGCAGCAAATTTTGATTGATCTTACAAGAATGGAGTCGAGCTGACCTGTCCAGTATCTGCCAAATGACCTTTGTATACTTTGCCAAAGCCTCCTTCACCCAAGAAGTTCGCTGCTTTGAAATTTTCTGTTGCCGCTACCAGTTCACTAAATTTAAACGCCCGTGCCTTATTCACTCCATTAATTTTAATTCCATCAGTTTCCCCATCTCTGGAAACGCTACTACAATCACCATCCGTCCTAGTCGTAGATTGGTTTGCACTCACAGACTCTTCCTTCTTCACAACTTTATCTTCATTCGCCTTTACATTATCTACACCACAAACAAAAAAAAAATTAGACACAAACAACCATTAGGAATGAAAATGAGGCCCATTTGAAGAAGAAAATGACATGGACAACCACATGGATAGTAAAAGCCAAATTGTCTTGATTGTCACAAAATAGTATACCAAGATGACCTCAATGATTACATAATCTAAAAGGAAAGGAAGAGTTCTTCAACACAAAAGACAAAACAAAGAAAGAGACATCCAAATTACATTACAACAAGATATTATATTTCAGTGGTACCTCAACAATCAGCACCATCAAAACCAACAACAACAACATACTCATTGTAGTCCCACAAAATGGGGTCTGGGGTACCTCAGTGTATGCAGAACTAACCACCATGTCGTTGGCAGAGAGGTTGTTTCCAATAGACCCTAGCTCAATAACGGAAGTACAAGAAACAACAGATAGTAACACAAATCGAAGGACACCCCCTCAAAACCATCCAAAAAAATATATATATGAATAATTTAATTAAATATATAACAAAAACCCCAAAAGTCAAAAGTTCCAAAAGATGATGTCTACAATTACACAGAGACTTCCTGGAAGACACCCCTAAATCAGAAATTATTCCTTTTTTTTCCAAATAAAAAAAGCACCGACGCATCAAGAATTCAACTTTTTCTTCTCTTCTATGAACAATCAACAGGACATCAGCAATTTCAACAACAACCATTAACAAAAAACAAGCAAATCATAGATGCATGCAATAATCAGATGAACACAAAGTAAGAAAATCAGTAAAACAGAAAAAAAATCAAATTTTGGGGAATTTGATACTTTCTAGGCAAAAAAAACTCAATCGTCGATTAATTTCCAACAAACCCCACATTTGATTTTCCAAAGGGGGCCCAAAAAAACCAAAATCACAATTATTCCAATCAGATAATCAAACTTTATGTTAAATAATAATAACCAAAAAAAAAACCTGGCTTGGGCTTTGGCTGATCATCCCTTTTGTATTGATTATTAGCTTGGATCCTTTTTCTTTCTTTTTTCTTGATTGATGGATCACCAGAACAAGGGAAACACCCCATGGCTTGCTTCCACTTTCCACAAATACCAAATAAACTACTAAAAACACTCTATATTTCTCTCTAAGAATCTATAAAAATAAAATATTTAATACATATTGAAATTTTCTTCTTCTCTTCTTCTGAGAGAACCCCAAAACAAGAGAGTTACAAAACTTTTAGCCAGAGAGAGAGAGAGAGAGAGAGAGAGAGAGAATGAAAGAGGAATAGAGAGGAGCTCGTTCTTAGTACTATGTTTTTTTTTCTTTCTTTGTGTTTTGGTTTTCCTTTAGGTGCTAATCAAGTGTGATATTTACTACTTGGGACATCCAATCAACAATTTCAACATGTCATACTAGGGACTTTTAGGTCATTTTCTATCCCTATTTTGTATTCTTGTTTTTTCTCCTTATTTTACTTTTAAAAGTAGGAGTGGATGTCTTATATTTGGTTGGGAATTTTTAAATTTCCATTTCGATAATTGATTAATGGATAGTTAAAGGTAGATGTTAAATGATATCAAAATTTTAAATTTTGGTCCATTTTGATTTGGTATAGTATTTGATAATACCATACTGAAGTTCTAGTTAATTGTATTACAAAGTTAATACTATTATTCAATTATTTCTAGCCGATTAATTCTAGCTAATTATATTACAAAGTTCTAGCAAATTGCTTAAAAACAAGGTAATATCTACTTTTGTAATTTATTTCATTTACAAACAATAATAACATATTCAGTGGGATCCACAAGTGGGTCTAGGGAAAATAAAATGTATGCAGACCTTATCACTACCTTATAGAGATAGAGATGTTATTTTCGAAAAATCCTCATCTAACAAATCAAGCTCCATAAGTAGAAGATACTAGATATGAAAAAAAGGGAAAAGAAAAGGAAAAAATGCGACTAATAATGAAAAGCAAATGATAGTATGTAAATATGATAAAAATAACAAATATAAGACAAATAATGACAACACAGGATATAAATACACGACTGCTCCTACTAAACTACTATATCACAAGGTCATACATCAATCTACCCTTACTAACCTATTAACTTTCTACCCTAAATACACGTCTTTCACTCCTTCCTATCTAAGGTCATGTTCTCAGTGAGATGAAGTTTCGTCATATCTTGTCTGATCACTACCATCACCCCCTCCCTAATACCTCTTCGGTCTACCTCTATCCCTTTGTATAACCCCTAATCCAACCTTTCGCACCTCCTAATAGGAGCAATGGTACTTCTTCTCTGCACATGTCCAAACTATCGCAATATCGCTTCCCTCATCTTGTAAGCCCCTCACCTCTAACTTCTCCCCAACTGTCTCATTTCTAATCTTATTACTCCTGGGATATCCACACATTCATCTCAACATCCCCATCTCCGCGACCTGTATCTTATGAACATGTGAGTTTTTAATTGACCAACATTCCACACCATATAACAGAAACAGTTTAATTACCATTCTGTAAAACTTGTTTTTAAGTTTATGTGACATTTATTTATACTCAATACACCAGAGGTAAGCTTCCATTGTAATTTATTTCATTTGAAAAGCGTGATTTTAAATGAATTTAAAATTTAAATATTTTATAAAATATATTCTGTTAATTTTAATTTTATGTTACCCTGCCACGTGGCAAACATTCTCACCGAAGCTTCGTTGAGGTTAACAAACCGAGTATTACAGCTGTGTGTTTATGTTTAACTTTGGGTGGGACCCAATTTGAATTACTCGGCTACGCGGAGAGTAAAATCGCAAGCCTGCGCCGATTATAACGTAGTTTGACTTGTAAAGAAAGCCAATAAGATATTGACATGTTTTTATATTTATGGAGATTTTAAAATTTTGATTGTACAGAATTATTGCTTTTTGTAATTAATTGTGATTTAAGTTTTGACCAAACGAAGATGAGTCAGAGAATTTTCAGAAATTTGGCTGAATATTCGGGAAAAGGAATACCACTAATATATTATATTATACTCTCTCCGTCTCAAATTAATTAAATTTTTAATATTTTTTTAAAAATTTAAAATATTTAAATTTTTCAAAGTTAAAGATGAATGTTTGAAGTTTTTTCCATTTTTGTCCTTAACTTTTATATTTCCTAAAAAATAAATTACTTTATATATTTATGATACAAAGGACAATAGTGAAAAATATGGTCTCAAGAGGAAGTAGTAATTAAGAATTTATTTTTGAAAAAAAAATTATATATTTCATATTATTACAAATATTTATTTATTAACTTATAAAATTAAATTAATTAATTAATTAGTTTTTTCATGTACTCTTACAATAAATTTTTTTAAAAAGTGTAACAAATTTGTAAAATTTCTAGAAGTTTCTTAAGGGTAAGCTGGAAAAATCTTATTTTTATTTATGATTTTTTAAAGGGGCATGCAAAGGAGAAAGTGCACAGCTAATACAGGACATAACTAGTAGTATGTACCATTCGATCAACTAGCTTATCAATATGGTCAAAACACGCATTGGATAAATTATAAAAACTATCAAAATTGTTTCAGTTTCTTATATAATCTTACCAAATAAGCGAAGTTCATAATAAAAGTATAATATGCTATCACAAAATTATTCTAAAATATAATATAATATTAATTAATCGGACTTTAATATAATAAAAATTATAATTAAATATGAGTTTGTAGTATTCTTAATAGAATTAAACAATCATCATCTTCGCATTCCAAGAATGTTTCATCATTCTTATATTCTTGCAAGAAATTACAAACAACAACAGCAAGTGAAATTTGATGAAGGTAAAGTGTATACAAGCTTTATTAATACCTCATAAAGATAAAGAGGTTATTTCTGGAAGACCCTCAATGTAAAATATCAACCCAAAAGCATAAAATACTAGATACACTATAGTGGAAAACAATTGAAAACTCATAAATACAATACAAATAGCAAATTAAACGATGGCCAATACAACACAATATATAATGACACAATTAATCCTAAAATCCTACTATATCACAAGGCAAAACATCATTGTGCCCCTACTAGCCTTCTACCCTAATACGCGATCTCCATTTCTTTTGATAAGGTCATGTCCTCGGTGATATGAAACTGCACCATATCTTGTCTAATCACTTCCGTCCAATACTTTTTTTAATCTACCTCTACCCTTCGTGTATCCCCTAACTCCAGCCTCTCGCACCTCCAAAGAAGACCATCAACACTTCTTCTCTGCACATGCCCAAACCATCGTAGTCTCGCTTCTCTCATCTTGTCTGTCACATAGGTCACCCTTAACTTCTTCCGAATAATCTTATTCCTAATTTTGTCACCCCTGGTATGTCCACACATCTATCTCAACATCCTCATCTCCACAACCTGCATCTTTTGAACACGTGAGGTTTTGACTGGCCAATACCCCAACCCATAAAGGAAAGACGATCTAATCACCATTCCGTACAATCTCGCAAAAAATTACATAGATATAAAATGTTTTTTTACTAAATTAAACGTGTGAGTCAATTTTGTATTTGAAAAATATGAAATCATGACATAAAATTTTCAAATTAAGCTTTTTGAAGAATTTGGGATTTCATCCTAAATCATGAGATAAAATCACATGTCCAAATGCTGATTTTATTACATGATCTTAAATCACAAGATGAAATCACATGTTCAAACGCTTACTTAGTACTTTATTCATTTCAATTTATGTGGTACTATTTGACACAAAATTTAACAAAAAATTTTCTTAAAATTCATAGTCTAAAGTGTTTTTATATTATTTGTGAAATTATAAATCATTTTAATAAGAATAAAAAAAATTAAAAGTTACTTTTAATTATGAAAATTTTATTTACGACAAATTTAAAAAATGTAATCACATAAGAGACAGGAAAAATATAAAATATACATGATTACACATTTTATAAATTAATTGGTGAAGTGTCCAGAACAGTAATTATCCGTTTATTTTTTAATCCAAAAGTAAAAGACAAGCAATTGGAAGTTAGTCAATTTATGTTTCTCTATAGTTTTCTTTCCTTTCAACCAAGAAAAAGTAAAATACGACCACGCAAATTATCTTACTTTATTTGCAAGTTGATATATTTGTTTCACCACGAAGAATTTGTATGACTCTTTTAAGGAGAAAAAATGGATGACTAGATGAAATGACACATTATTTAAAGAAAAAAAAGGCTCAAAATAATTTTCGACTATTTGAATTAATACAAAATTATCTTATATTTATTTTTCGATACTCAAATATCTTTGACGTTAACCTTTTGCTCAAAAATATCCTAACGTCAACCTTAACAACCACACTCATAAGGTGAATGGAGATAATATTATATCAAATCTCACAATTTAAAAATATTTTAGATCTTTTTTAAAAAATAATTTAAAATAAATTAATATATGATCTCATATGATTGAACTGATTTTGAATTCTAATGAAAAAAAAATACCTGACATTTTTATATTAAATTAATTTTAAATTTGAAATATCACCATTTAAGTTATTTGATTGACCACTGTGCTATTTAAGATAGTATATACAGATGTGGGCACGAGGCATTGAGAGACACAAAGGGAAAATATGTTTTTAATGAATAGCATTAAATTTTGAAATACTATTTAGTAATCGATGACGGATATTTGCCTCGTTCATTTTTGCTTATTATTATTTTACTTATTGAGGTCAAATTATATTAATATTGGTTAATATTTTAAGATATATTATTTTATTCTATTAATATGATAAAGATTATTACTTATAATATTTTTCGTATATTTTTCAACCATTTAAAAATTTAGTTTTAAAATTTAGTCAAGTTGACGTCAAAAAGCAAAATATTGACAAGTAAAAATAAATGACAAAAGTATTTTATTATTTTCTCCCTTTATATATATATTCTTTAAAATCACGGAAAATAATTTAAAAAGAAAAAAAGTATTCCAACATCAAAATTAGATACATATCAAGAAAAATATCATTGAAACGTGAACAATATTGTTCTCTTCCAATATTATTTTTTTCATGACAAAAGTAGAGAGATTATATATTTTTTTATTATTATTACATTATTAGAAGAAAATTCACTTCCAATTTCTATGGCTCTTCTTGTTTCAAACTTTTCCAAGAATAAGACTTGCACTTTCTTTCCCTTGTTTCAACAATTTTTTTTTTTAAAAAATACAATGTATTCCCTTCCACACACGTGGGGAACACACATTTTTTCATGAATATAAAAATTATTTATTAGTCCATGTTATCATACGTCTACTCTTGATCTGTCGGTCCAACAAATCACTACTATTCTACCACTAAATAAATAAGTCAATAACATACCACGAAATAGTTTTTGTGTATATATCACTAAAGGTGGTTGTGGGATAGTAGGTATTCAGTATTTTTTAAAAAAATTTAATTAGAAATTAAGAGTGCCAAGTGAGAGTTTCTTAAGTGGTTAAGCATTTATATGATAGTAGGTCAAGGATTCGAGTAATCAAAAGATATTAGAAGGTGTGACGTAGTGATCAGCGAAGTGAGCTGAGAATTATAAGATTTTAGGTTCAAATTCTTTTATATCTCTCTTAGCATTGATGGACAGAGTCATATAGTACTCTTTTGCTGATGAAAGGTGGCATGTTATTATATAGTGAAATTAATCAAACTAGTCTGATTCTTGAATATAATTTTTACTTTAGATTGATATATATGACATTAATAATGATTATTATAAATACTTTAATATCTTATTTTATACAGAATATATCTTTTTTAAAATATTATTACATGATATTTGAGTATAGTTATTATATATGAAGAGGTATAATTTTTACAAGGAGTGTACCATCATAATGCAGGGACAGAGTCACCTTATTGTTGCAGGATTCAGAATTTTATTCGATGAAAAATTAGACAATTTATATAATATTAATTTAATTATTTTTTATGTATGCATACTAAATAATATCGCACCCCTTTGACTAGTTCACATATTTGTAACCACTACAAAAAAGTTTGACCGTTTAAAAAACTGATTCCAAACTAAATCACACACGTAATCTTCAATTTGACGTGCTTTTGGCACCGAAAGTAAAATACAGAAAATGGGAGGTTTTAAACCTAACTGCTTCTGATTAATTTCTCAACCGTTTCATGTATTAATTATTAATTAAAGGAGTTTGATTAATGCTTATACTTGATTAACTTTTAATTAGGAAGTGACAAATAAGTGGGCATGTGTACTTTGTGTACAATTTATATACTAGAAAATTTTAATCAACTTTTCAGACGTGAAGGATAAGTTGACTATGATTAAGACACTAATGACGAGGATTTTCACTACGTAATTAACTCTTTCTGTTTAGCAAAGCGTTAATATTAGGTGGGGAAGACTAAAGTTTTAATATTTCTTATTCAGAACATTAATTGAAAATGACCAATTGAGAGCCATAATTCATGGAGATCAGTATTTGCAATAAATTTTAATGTGATAAAAATAAATTGCAATCATAAATAAGATATATGAAGAAACATAATTTATATTGATAAACAATGTGGGTACAAATCTGTTTCTCCCTTGATTCTTCTTTCTTAAGATTTCTCCATGATTTGAGGATCGTTATTGGCGTGGTTTCTCAAACGTAGGATGATTTTTACCTCGATCTTTGAATCATATTTTGATCTATTTATGAATATTCCTAGAATTCATGGATATTTAGATGCCTTTTCAACGGAATATAATACCTTTTATATAGGTATAAGTTAGGTTTAGAGTAGAGTAGCCTCTTAAAAATCTAACTGAAATCAAATAGATCTTGTAGAGTCCCATTAAATTTCAGTGTATACAGATACCCCCAACTTCAAAAGACTTGTCGGGTGTAGAGTTGATAAAACTCAAAGATGAGGCTTGAAGTACTCATTCTTTCACCTTTACAGTTTGTGGTTATATTGAGAGAAGAAATGAAGGGCAAATTTGATCTCACTGATGTGTCAATTTGTTTGCAATAAATTTTAAAGGAATAGAAAAGAATTGCAACTTATCTCAATATTTGAAATATTTGATTATTAAGAAAAGTATGATATATTTTAATCTCATTGTGAATATCCTAAGAGTTTATGAGATTTTTGAGATGTCTCTTCAAGAGAATATAATAACTTTTTTATGGGCATGAATCAGGGTTTAAGATAAAGTAGCCTATAAAAAAAACCTAATTGAAACTGAACATGTCTTAAAGAGCCCCATAAAATTTCAGTATCTACAATA
Organism: Solanum medicagineum; assembly: GCA_026153255.1. Taxonomy (NCBI): domain Eukaryota; kingdom Viridiplantae; phylum Streptophyta; class Magnoliopsida; order Solanales; family Solanaceae; genus Solanum; species Solanum medicagineum. The sequence continues at coordinate 7,228,691 of JAPFFP010000009.1, read as the reverse complement.
ACTCCTTGCTTAAAGGGTTGTTGGAGTTTAGATTTGATAAAACTAAGAAACAAGGCTTAAAGTACTCATTCTTTCATCTTTATGGTTGTGTGACTTTAGATTTGCATATCTGATTTATATAGAGAAAAGATAAAGCGCAAAATTGGTCCCACTGCGCTTGCTAAACTTTAATGTGATAAAAATAAATTGTAATCACATGTAAAATATGATGAAACATAAGTTTATTGATAAACAATATGCATACAAATCCATTTTTCCCTTGATTCTTCTCTCCTAAGTTTTCTCCATGATTCAAGGGTTGTTATTGGCGTGTTTCTCGAACGTAGGATGATTTTGACCTCCTTGAGTCATATTTTGATCTCTTTATGAATAGGGGTGTACATCGATCGGTTCGGTTTGGTTTTGTACATTATCAGTTCGGTTTATCAGTTTAAAATATGCTAAACTAATAAGAAACTAATAAAATAATTTTTATCGATTTTCGATTTATCGATTTTAAGTCCTTAACGGTTCGATTTTTGGCTTACCCGGTAAGAATGATAATGAGAATTTTCATTAATAAGAAGCAGATAGAGTACGAAAACTATATTTGCAAACTTGCAAAAGCTATAATTATTTAATTACAAACTAAAATAATAAAGTGGATAACTAATCACTTAAGTACTATAAAGATTAAAATATGTAAAATATTACTATAGTGTCCTATTATTATGTAATGACCCGTTAGATCATTTTGAGAATCAGTCCTCTTGATTTCCTATAAGATTTATCTTGAAGTATTTTAAATGAGTATTTTGGACTATTCGATAGCTACAATTACTTAAGTTACGGGTAAATTTAGATAATTAGTTATATTGGGG
>JAPFFP010000009.1:7208558-7223174 GCA_026153255.1 Solanum medicagineum | reverse complement strand
TAAAGGTTGAGAAACGATCAAATCTATTTTAACATACAACAATAATAATCAAACACAACACAGAAAAAGAAAAAAAAATATATAAATCACAACATCAACTCTCAAAATGAAAGCAACAATGCTATTATTAATGCAAACTATTAGAGGAAATTTGAATGATACCGAAAATACATTGACAATGAAGAGGTGAAGAAGCATAATGACGTACTGTGACCAGAATGGTCGTTGTTGGTTGCGGTGGTGTTCGGCTAGTGGTTTAGGGTGGAGTTTTGAAGGACTGGAGGTCGTTTTGTGGAGGTCGATAGCAAAGAGATGGTGGAGACGAGTTCTGGGTTTGGTTCGGGGTTTAGGGTTTGCGTTATGCTGAGGGATTGAAGAGGAAAAAGGAGAGAAGAAGAGAAGAAAATGAAGAGAGAGATCTTTGGTCTTGGTAGAGAGATGGGGCGGCTAGGGTTTTTTTCAAGATAAGAGGAAAGGAGATGGATTTTTCTTGTAGAGAGGGAGTAAGTGAGAGTAGGTGGATTGGGTGAAGACTTTCTTGAAAAACAATAAATGAAAGAAGAGAAAAATCGTGGGAAGAAGGGAAATGGAAAAGAAGGGGACACGCGGGTCCCACGTGACAAGAAAAAGAAAAGAAAAGATAAATTAAAAGAGAAAAAGGAAAAAGGAGGGGACACGTGGGGTCGAAAAATATACAGATTTGAATTTTAAAATACACGATATTAAAGTAAAACAACTAATAAGTTTTCTCTACAACTGCTAAACAAAATAAATGAAAGAAGAGGAAAATCATGGGAAGATGGGAAATGGAAAAGAAGGGGACACGTGGGTCCCATGTGAAAAGAAAAAGAAAAGATAAATTAAAAGAGAAAAAGGAAAAAGGAGGGGACACGTGGGGTCAAAAAAATAAACGGATTTGAATTTCAAAATACACGATATTAAAGTAGAACAACTAATAAGTTTTCTCTACAACTGCTAAACAAAATAATTAACTTTATTTGAATAATAATAGTAAAGAATGTTAGAAATACATGAATATTTGAATAAAATTGAATATAAATAAAATACCTATATTAATTAAATGACACACTAAAATGGGCTATAGGCCGGACAAAATTGTGTGCCAACAGAGAGCAATTGAATACAATTCCAAAAAACTCTCGTCTAACTATCATGGTATCAGAGCTATCATTTTTCAATTAGTGTATTTCTAGGCTTGATTCCCCGCATTATATTTATCATTTATAAAATTGTATAAAAATTAATGGGTGATGTTTTAAACGATTGAATATGCTATGATGAGTTCATCTTGGATTTGAGAGATTTTGGTGCAGTTTTAGAGACCTTTCAAGGAACCAAACAACATATATATGCATTCTACTCATGTATCAATATACTTGTAACTGCATTGAATTCATGTATTTTAGTGTATTTGTTTCAATGTTATTGCATCAAATCACAAACGTATTTGTTTATATCTAATATTAATTATTCCAATTTTATATGAACGTATCAAAATGTATCCATTGCTTGTCATTCATTTTGTATCTTGCAACTTGTTATATATTTGCATCACTGTATTCAAGTCTATTAATTTCTTGTTTTATATTTATATCATGTATTTGAGTGCATTTTTATTCACGATTATATATTTTTGTATCAATATATTTGAATATTTTTATAGTGTATCCATCAGTAAAATACATTTATATTAATATCGTACCAATGTATTCAAATTAAAAAAATTCATAAATGAAAAGAAAAAAACTTTTGTATCAATGTCCTACGAGTAATAATTAGTGGGAAAATAAAATCAATGAAGAGGAAAAGATTTTATAGTGCAATTTCTTTGTTTATTATGAAAACAAATTATGAAATTTCATATATAGTTTCATTTATATTTATTATAGAAGATTGAAATATTTTGCTAAATTTTATTTTTAAAAAGATATTGTTGCAAAACAAATGCACAACATCAAATATTATATCTATAGTCAAGAGTAACTGCCTAAAATTATATAGTCAAGAGTAACTGCCTAAAATTATATACTTAAATATATCCACCACATACGGTAAATGCATTTATCTACATAATAATTAAAAATTAATTATGAATACTCCTTTCAATCATTTTTAATTGTCCCATATTGACTTAACATATGAATTAAGAAGCAACAAATGATAGGGGTAATTCTACCAAAATGTAGCAGTAAAATAACGATAATTAATGATAAAAATAATTTAGGAACTACGTGTAAAATTAATTCTTAATTTTATAAATTAAATAGTATTATATATTTTAAAATAATACAATAAATAAGTAAAATAGATGATGAAAATAATAATTATCTTAATTATAGCAACTCTACTAGACTTTATTAACCATAAATTATAGGAGTAGTTATTTCTGTCATTTCAATTAGGATAATAGTAGCTACTGAGTCTATAGAATAGTATAGCGCGCTCTCTGTTGCATTATGATTGTTACGTTGTTTTTTTCGAAAGTGAATTTAATTAATTTTTAAAATCAAATTAAATTAAAATTAATTTTATATTTTAAAATAAAAATTTAAATATTTAATAATTATAAAAAAATTATTAAATCAATTTTTTTCATATTAATATTATAAAATATATATTTTAAAATATAAATTAAAACTTATACAATTTCACTCTAAACATAAAAATTATGGAATTAAATTGAGACCGCGAGAGTAATTAAAGCAATGCAAAATTAGGCATTCCGTCTAAAATAATCTGGCTAGTTCGGCAACATTAAAGAACGGCGTCGTTTTACTCAGTTCCATTCAGGATCCAACTTTTTTTTATAAAAATAAATAAAAAATAGCTCATTTCGGAAGGTACTATAATGGCGATTGCGAGGATTGTATCCTTCAAAGCTCTCGTTCATGGAGTTTCACCATCGGCTCCGTTCTCGCGATTCCTCCTCCTCCGTTCTCGAACTTTATCCTCCGCCGTGCGAGGTTATTCCGCCGCCACTTCGCCGCCTTCTAAGGCCGTTGTCTACGATCAACACGGCTCTCCGGATGTTGTCACTAGGTTAAGTAACTCCTCCACTTCAAATTACTAGTGCGGAGTTCTAATTATGTAACTTTATGTGTTTGTATCTTTGTTGCAGAGTAACGGAGCTTCCGCCGGTGGAAATCAAGGACAATGATGTGTGCGTTAGAATGCTTGCGGCTCCGATCAATCCTTCTGATATTAATAGAATTGAAGGTTCTACTATTTTTACTAAGTTTCAGCTTTTTTTTTTATGCATAATGAAACAATGTTGATTTCTTAATTGTAGTATATTTATCTATTTAGAGGTGAAATGATGCCTCCTCAAACAAGGCTTTCTAGGCTAAAATATTCTATATTACACTGAAAAAATTAGGATACCTGTGGTTATATGTGCAGCGATTTGTGTTGACTCCATCCATGTCAATTTGTTTATATGATTTTGACATTGACATGTAAAGTGTGATGTGAAAGTTACAATTAAAGAAATGCCAATAAAAGGAAAGATATGTTTTTTGTAAAGGATTAAAAAGAAAAGTAAGACAAATAAATTAAAATGAGAGGAGTATGTATTAAGCTTAGTATTTCTGCCGATGATTTGTGTGGGGATCCTTTTTGGTTGGGGTGTGGGGTGGGAGCTTAGGATATGTTATTGTGTTGTGCTTACTTCTTTTGAGCTTTTCTAAGTTTTATCAGAATATCAAGGCTAGTATAATTGAGTAACATGGACTTCACAAAGTATTGTATTCAAAATGTCTATGATAGTGTGTATGGTCCTCATTAGTTACAGATATTAACAAAGTATTAACAACTGTCAATAAACACATTATAACAATTCCATATTCCACATATCTCTAGTGTTTCCAAGTTTGCACCAAAGAGGAAAAAATTACAATTGCAATGTATAGTAAATAAATATACAAGATACCATTAGAATAAAGCAGAACGTTACTGCTCAGTAGAGGGAAGAAAACAGCCACTAGCAAATGAAGTAGAGGCAGAGAATGACAGTCGCTGTTGCTGCAGTAAGGATCTTGCCGCTTAAAAGTGTAGTCTGATTCAAGAACAATAAGAGATGACTCATTAAGCTAGAACCTGAGATTAAAGCTCTAATGAACAGTAAACATGAATCAGAGGAGAAATAAAGTTGGACGCATGTCCTTTTTCTTCTTCGAAACTATGTTCTTAAAGAAAAGGTCTTAACACTTGTTCGGTAATGTTCGATTTGTGTTTGTTTCCAGTTGGAGCCCGACTCTGAATACAGAATTATATTGGTATTGTGTTTGGTGGGATACAATATGGAAAAGTATTGCATTATAGCGGAATCAAATGATTCTTGTTGCTTTCAATGCAATATATATCATCTAATACATTGGATATTACCAATTTCCATTATGTACATCTAATAAGACTATAAGAGTGTACTTTACAAAACTAAAACTACATCTCATAAGAGTGAAGGGTTGTACCATATGCACTTTGGTATGACGTGTTAGAAGAGAAAAATCAATGTTGCTCTCAACGCCTTTTGTTTGGACTTTGGACAAAAGTAGGTCTCATTAGTTCTATATGTTTCAAAACTAATCAACTTAACTTCAGTTGACTAGTAGTGTGGTGGCAGAAGCAATGTCTAGTTTTTCCTTGTGCAACTTGGTTTGCGTCAAATGATGGCTTCTTGAACTAAAGGTGTTTGTTTCTTTCCCAAATAAGGACTAAATACATCATTTAAAGTTTTTAACACACAACCTCACTGATGGAAAAGCCTGCTGCAGCCATTCTTTTCCTTCATTATTAAGACTAAGTTTCTCCAAGGAAACATTATTTACTGTAATTGCCCCAAATCTATTGTACCGCAGGAGTTTATCCTGTCCGGCCACCGTTGCCTGCAGTTGGGGGATATGAAGGGGTTGGAGAAGTACATGCCATTGGCTCTGCAGTTAAGGGTCTTTCCCCTGGAGATTGGGTTATCCCTTCCCCACCTTCTTCAGGTAGAAATCTGTTACTCATTAATCATCAAGTTGTGAACCCGAAGCATACCTTACTAGCCCTGGGGGATGTTTGGATTGGCTTTTTGAAGTAGCTTATCAGGTAAAAGCCAAAAGCCATAAGTTGAGACTCCCCAACTTTTGGCTTTTGACTTCTTTTGGTTACTTTTTCAGCCTTTCTGTATTTACCAAACACATCCAACACTTAAAAAATTGCTTAAAAGCCAAAAGCTACAAAAAAAAAGCCAATCCAAACACCCACTTAGTAGACTTGATATCCAATGAAGGCACTTAATTTGGTAGTCTGATACGCATCAACATACCAATCTTTTCTTGCAGGGACATGGCAGACCTACGTTGTAAAAGAGCAAACTGTGTGGCAGAAAATTGATAAAAGCACCCCGATGGAGTATGCTGCAACTGTTATTGTCAATCCTTTGACTGCCTTGAGAATGCTTGAGGACTTTGTTGCATTAAAATCAGGTTGTCCAATTTGAATCTAATGGTCACTTCTTACTTCCATCTCCTTGCTCTAATGCTTTTCATACGCAGGGGACACTATCGTGCAAAATGGTGCTACCAGCATAGTGGGGCAATGTGTTATTCAACTAGCTCGACTTCGTGGGATTCATAGCATCAATATCATTAGAGACAGGTGGAGTTTAACTCTGCTGCAAATATGTTGTTGTCTTGGTGTATTTTGAGTTATCATATTTCTCAAAATAGTTGTTCAGAGAACAATCCAATTCTCTGGTATGAAAACTTGCTTTATTCTCTGTGTGAAAATCTTGCTTTCATTAAAAACATGGTACTTCTAGTTGATGTTTAAGATTGCATATATAGATGTCTTTCCATTTGCATCTGTAATTCTTGCTATAGTAAAAATGTCCTTATGATATCATTTCTTGATATCCTATATTTCCCCTTCTATTGCTGTCACATTCCTTACGTTTGAAATTAAACTTGGATTGCCTGAGAATTGCCTCTTTTATACAGGAACGTTCAGCAGTCTAATGGTACTAATATCTACAAGTATGTTAGAGGCTGATAATCTCTAGGAATAAAAAGGGATTTCCATTTGATTGGTAATCTAAATGTTTAGATATGGTTCTCTGGTATCCCGTATTTAAGACCCTGAACCTAAATTTTCTCAAGAGTCGTCTTAGTGTTACTATTCCAGGAAAGGTTGAGAATCCCCGATTAGTGCTGCTAACTTCTTTAATCGTTTCATAACTTGCAGCTTACAGAGAACATCTTTCTTTCTATGTAGCTACCAGTCTCTCCTAAAATTTTCAAGGCTGTGTCACATTATTGCAAATTTTACTCAAGGACAATGAGTTTGATATATGAGGAGCTTCCTAACATCGGTCTCCATTTCCAAACAAATTGTCCATGTATAAATTGTATTCATTTCCTTTGAGTGTTCTCCCATGAAAGTAAAGTAATGAATTTATGCACAAATAAGGTCTCATTTTTATTTTTTTTTTGATCGGACAAGGTCTCAGTTTTGTTATCATTAATATGCATATGATGTTAGGCTCTATTTGTTTCAATAATAGAAATTGCTATGCATGAGGTATCACAGGATCATAAACTCAATTCTCTCAGGGCAGGATCAGATGAAGCAAAAGCAAATCTCAAGCAACTAGGTGCGGATGAAGTGTATACTGAAAGCCAACTGGAAGTGAAGAATGTCAGAGGTCTCCTGGTATCGATCAACAACCATTTTTAAGTTGATAATGACTGTTTATGTAGTGCCATTGCTACAGAGCATTTTCCTTCAGTTCAGTTTCCTCTCTGCCTGTCCCCCTTTTCGCCCTACACATATTCAATGTGTTGGGACAGTGTTCTAAAGTAGTTGTCTTCATTCCCTTTCAAGTGGTTTTCTAGCTCTTTAAATTTGGTCCTAAAATAAGTGAGTTTTAAAGAAACCAAGAAGGTATTTATTATTTTTCCCTCAAAATTATCATCAGCTGATAAAATGATTGTTCAAACTTTTAAGAAGTCTTCAGGGTTTCCTGCTTATAAAGAAAAAAAATGAAGTCTTTACTATTTCTCATGAGTAAATTTGAGAAGAAATAAAGGTTAGTGGAGTCAATAGCATCCTTAATTAAAGTTCCAAAGTAGCCTTCTAAATTGGTGTGCAAAAGGCTAAAAAATCAGTGGAGTATGCATTGTTTTTAATTGGTATTTTCCATTCTAAACATATATTTATTATTTCCTTTGATGTTGTAGGGCAATATACCTGAACCTGTTTTGGGCTTTAATTGTGTTGGTGGCAATGCTGCTTCATTGATCCTAAAATTCCTGAAGTAAGATGGTAATCTTAATTTTATTTCTCGTCAATTTAACTTTCCAGAAATAAAGACATATAGCATGTTTCTTGTAGGCAGGGTGGCACTATGGTGACATACGGGGGGATGTCAAAGAAGCCAATAACTATATCTACATCGTCTTTTATATTCAAGGCAAGTCTCAAGCATCACACTTTCATGTTCTTCCTGTGAAGAATTGGCTCTATGGTAGTACTATTTTCAATTATTCCTGAATGAGCAGTATCATGGTTGAGGAAAGTAATTGGAATAAAGTTGTGAGACCTTGAATGGTAAAATAGGATCTTCAGATGCATCCACAGTGTTGCAATTTTGAATTATCAGGTAGAATCTATTAAATTCTTGCAACCTGCAGGTCATACATAAGTACCTCTGTTTTAAGAATTTTGTCATATTCCCTCCAATTGTAACTGTTCTAAACAAATTATTGAAACCTCAATGAGACCAACGAGCTGTATGTGGGTAGTCTTGCCTTACCAGATGTGTGGGCTCAGCTCAACATTGACCACCTTCTTGCCATTCCACTCCAATTCCCCACAAAAGGATAAAAAGAAAACAAGAAAACAGACCTCAATAAGATGTCTATTTTATGGTTGGGGAGTGGATCAAATAAGGGCCTAAAGTATATGCACGTAAGAACTATAATAATAATTTAATATAATATTTGGAACTTAAGTGAGTGATGTGTTAGTGTATGCCATGACTAAAACAATACTGAAATGTTTTTTAAACTATATTTTCAGGAGCTTACCTTGACAGGATTCTGGCAGCAGAGGTGGATGAGTTCAGACAAAGCTAAAGAGCGCCAATCCATGATAGAGTATCTTTTGGGCCTATGTCGAGATGGAAAATTGAAATACGAGTATGAACCCCCTCTCACTTGATGCGAGGATGCCCGTGTGAAAGAAATGTTTGAGATTGTGATAACTAGAATTTTAATGAAATTGAAAATTTAAATATTCAGTGATTCTTTTAAGCAGTTGAAATTTGAGAATGTTTTTGTGGTATGCTGACTGTTCTTTTGGATGTTAACTTGTGTATTCTCTCCATGCTTCCATTAATTGCAAGTATCATCTTGATGCGGGGATCTGATGTTTGAATTTCCTTCGTTTTCATACAGGCTTGAAGTAGCACCTTTTGATGATTTTCATACAGCTCTTGAGAAGGCAATGGGAAAGCGAGGAAGGCAACCCAAACAAGTTCTCAAATTCTAACTCATGGGTACTTAGCTTTGATTCAAAACGAATGCAGGCTTGGAAATTACTCCAATTTGAGTGCTGCATTCATCAGCTGTGTACCTCTATAACTCTACACAGTTATTGTTTGAGGTCCTCTGGCATCTACATTTTCAATGCAAGACAAATTGCAATGGTTCGGACATGTGAATAGGAAAGGAGTGGATGCCCCAAAAAGCAGTTTCTTGTATTTCGATTATGTTGTAGTTTTTGCTCTTTTCTTGGACTACTTTGCCATGTTATCTATAGTGTTTTGTCATGGCTTCTACACTTAAAAATACGACGTTAAAAAAATGTCAGATGTTTGGCAATTACAAAAGGCCACACTTCACATGCAAAATTGTCAAAAACACACTAGGATGGCATGAGGTAGAGCATTCCTCATTTCGCCGGAAAGAAATCAACATAAATTCAAGGCAAAAAAAGCAAATCAAAATTGTAATACCAATACCACTCTATTATCAAACTCTTATCACTCAGTTTCTTTCTTTTTCATCCTTGTTCATCTGTTGGATGATTTGTGTACAAACAGCTTTGAGTTTTTTCTTTTTTACAGAAGGATTCTTGAGTAGAATATGAATCCAATCATGTCGGCGCGGCGCTCCCTGTGTGTGAATGGCTTAAAGGAATAATCAAACAGAATGGCTAACCTGCCAAAACCAAATCACTTGGTTGTATCGGGATTAAACTTTAGAGCCTCATTCCATATGAGCTCCTTTATGTCTTCTTCGCTTAGAGATGCTTGTTCAAAGTCGAAGTTGAAAGGAGAATCACATATTGGTTCCTCGTTTATCTCATGGAGACTGATCATGAATGGATGATTCAATGCATCCTCAACTGCATGCACAAGAGTCTAATGAGCAAACAAGATAAAAAAAGTAGAACTTATTTAATGCCAATGACCATACCGGTTATGCGTTTAGCTGGATCAAAAACCAACATCCTTTCTGCAAGATCAAGGGCTAAAGGGGAGAGATCTGGGAAATGCTCAGAAAAGGGCCGTTTCGGAACTCGAGGGAGCTGCTTGACATACTTCCTAGCATTGTCACTTCTTAGGAATCCAAGATCAGACTCCTCTGGTGAACCTAATAACTTAATTACACAAAAGAACAACAAAACAGGCTTCATAGTTGGTCTATAAAGACAGTGACAACAAAAGTTGATCAACTATAGATGAGCTTTAGTGTGTGTTAATGAATATATATACTACTCCCCCATTACAACTTGTTTGATTGTCCCTTTTCTAATTTGGCAACTCTATAATGTAAACATCTCACATGACATGTTTACAGCCAACATTATACACTACCTCTTTACTTTCTTAAACACCATGCCTCGCCAAAGTAAGACACGTAAATTGAAACAGAGAAAGTTATATAGATAACATACAACTACATATCAGTGGAAGCAGACATACCTTAATGATAAGCCCTAATTGTTGAGCATAGTCTCTGCCGGGAAAAAGAGGCTCTCTCTTAATGAGTTCCATCAAAATGCAACCAACTGACCATATATCAATTGCAGCAGTATATTCAGTACAATTAAGTAGTAGCTCGGGAGCCCTATACCAGCGGGTAACAACGTACTCAGTCATAAAATCTGCCTCCGAAGTGGTTCTAGCAAGCCCAAAATCACAAATCTTGAGGTCACAGTTTGCATTGAGTAGCAAGTTGCTAGGTTTCAGATCCCGGTGTAGGACATTAGCAGAATGTACATACTTGAGTCCACGTAATAATTGATAGAGGAAGTACTGAAAAGCATCATAAAGAGGATGTCACAAAATTTTTCCAAACCAAAGTGAATATTCTGTTGTGCCAATATACACAATAGAACTAGCACATACGTTAAAACAATAAAGTGTGGATTTGTAAAATAGGAGTTCATATAGAATTATTTCAAAATTACAGCTTAAATAGTTGCAACTTGCAAGTGAGATCACTTGCTGAACTTTTTTTGATAATCGAGAAACCTCCTAGAGCCATTGGTGCACCATTCGAACTCGATGGATGATTGCTCCACTGAATGATATCATATCAAGACTAAAGTAGTTTAAACTAACATCATTCACTTTCTAGTAATGAGATATGAAAAATTCCTGTGTCAAGCAAGTAAATAAAGAGAGATTCAATGGAAATTGGTCAAACTAAATAGGCGCAAATTATGCAGCACAAACGTAGTAAAGCTTGGTTAGGCAAGAGTAGTCCTTTTCTTCTTTTTTCTTTTGCGGGTGAAAACCTATATACAGCCGAGGGTGAGAAACTGATAAATTGTGGTGCCATCAGCAACAACAGAAAAAAGCCAACCTAGTGCACTAAGTTCCTGCTATGTGCAGGTCCGGGAAGGAATGGACTACAAGGGTCTATTAAATGCAGCCTTTTCCTGCATTTTCAGAAGAGGTTGTTTCCACAGCTCGACACAAAAGAAGAAAAAGGAAAAGCTGAACTTGGATAAAGCATCCAATTTGGGCCTTCAGCATGCAAGTAAACATAACCAATCTCATTCAGATTGCTCTCAGGTTTTCTCCTGTGTTACTAGAGGTCGTGGAATTCTTTTGGAAACAAGCATAAATTGCAAATAGCATCATATACATGAATTACATAATAAAAACCCCTCAAACACCATAAACAGACTAGTTAATAAACATGCTAGTGAAAGGAGCTACTTCCCTCCGTTCCATTTTGTTTGGCACACTATTTCTTGATTAGTCCATTTGGAAATAAAAAAGGCACATTTCTATATTTCCTTAATGAGAAGTTTTTATAGCCGCACACATGTTATGATATGTTTAATACCAAAAGTTTCAAAAACCTTATGACCACATAAATGTTGTCATATCTATCACCACAAATCTCAAAACTCTTCATTTTTCTCAAGCTCCAACCTAAGTCAAACTATGCCAAACAAAATGAAACAGTGGGAGTAGTTAATATGCTAATCTGACCAATCAAACAAAGAATTAGTAATCAGCATAAACAGCAAGTTTGATCTTTTCATCATATGTCAATTATAATTGCACGTATAACAAGTTATTAGAGATATTCTATTCACAGGAAACTTGGATTTTGTAATTATCACAGAGTGATTGCTATACATTATTCAAAATTTATAAAAAAAATGAGCATAAAGTAGAAAGGCACACATACTTGACAGTGATCTTCTGTGAGGGCCTGGGACGAGCGTATTATCTGATGCAGGTCAGTATCCATTAGCTCATACACGATATACACATCATTGAATTCCTCTCTGTCTGGTGGTCTTATTATATCCTTTATTTTGATGATCTGCAGAACCAGTATACCAGTATCAAGACACTAGGGGCAAAGTTATTAACTTTAATTCCGAAACAATTGATTGAAAAGCAGATATATCAGTCACACATAAGATTCCATTAGCATTTGGCACAAGTTGATAAAGATATACTGGAGAAAGGAGTGAAGGGAAATGAAATGAGAATACATTTTCATGATCCATGTGAGAAAGAAGTTTGATCTCGCGAAGGGTCCTCTTTGCATCAATTCTATTTTCAAATGCATTCCCAATTTTTTTGATTGCTATCTCCTCCTTCGTCTCCGAATTTGTAGCACAGCTGCAGGGGGAACCCAACAAAAAGTCAATTGCCACCCATTAAGACTAACAAGAATTAAATCCAAATCAAGTCAAAATCAATTAACCATAGTTATCCCAATTAACATGAATAAATCCTATAGTCTGACCCTTGTTTCTCAATCTCACTAAGGCAAAAGACATAAAATTTATGCACAACTTACTCACAAAAGAAAAGGGTCTCAATAGACGACCAAATCATCGCAGTTTTTTCTTTTCTTTTGAGACTTATCAGATATGCATTTGAGCTATAAAATACACACACAAATCCCAAAAACTCTAACAAAAGAACCAACTTCAGGAAATATTGATATTCAAACTACAAACACATGAGCTGATCCAGGATTCCTGCATTCATTTCTATCAGCTCGGATCATGAGCTGACACCAAACATAAAGCCCAACAGACTCTAAATTCTAAATCCGCATTTTACACACTTAAAAGAATCTTGCAGCAGATTTAACTACACCCATTGATTTTCGATTCAATTATGTGAATAGACATGCCAAGTTTTCTTCAAAAATTTCATATGTACATAATATTTCACCCACTAAATCCTAAATTCATCCCTATAAATTCAGCCAACATCTTGCCATAGATTTTATGAATCAAATTCTACAAATCCAATCTTCAAATATTTTCAAGTTCCCAACACTTGCTCAGACCAACTTTTCGATTTCCCGACTCCCCCTCACAAAATTTCAAAATTTTTTCGTCTATCGAAACACAACAAGTTCAAATCCCAAGAATCACAACTTCAAAAACTCAATCTTTTTCAAATTTCAACTCTAAAATCAATGGGGGAGCTCAAAAAAATAAAACAATTTTAGGGATAAGTGAAGTACCAAACGATGCCGTAAGCTCCCCGGCCGACAGGTTGAATTGGAGGGACATACTTTGAGGTAACTTCAAAGAAGTTACCCACAACATTGTACTCAACATATTTGCCATCACGAGTCGGAATTCCTTTAATTTCCACCGAATTTTCACTGTTCTCAGCTTCCATTTCTGCTTTCTCTGCAACCCCTTTTCTTCTTTTGGCAGAATCTGATTTGGAATGTGAAGAATCTTAGAGCTCTGTTCAAGAAATAGCAGAAAAAAGCTATGGGAGGGAAAGCGTAAACGGACACAGAAAGTTTGGGTCTTTTTGTGTGGTCAGTGGGTCCGACCCGATATTTGTTGGGCTTTTTCAGTTTGAATTTTGAACTTGCTCCCTCCTCAACCATTCCCCCTCCCAAAATAGAAAAGAATATTAATAAGTAATTACTGATTTTAGTGATTATCATTTATAGGGAGTAATACAAGATAAATTTATATTTATATTAAAATTAAGTCATGTATTAATATAAATATATTATAATTATTTGAATATAAATTATGCTTGTTTGCTAAGAAATTAACGCAATGTGTATTAAATTGTGTGATAAATATACTATCAATCAATAAAACTTGTATTATATGTTTTATAAATAATTCTATGTAATATATATTAAAATTGTATTTATACATGTACTATAAGTGTTCAGCGAGAAAAAATTGTTATTGCTATAGATGGATAAATATCTTCTTAATACAGTATATTATGTAAGTTTCCCTCCAAATTAAGGGGTAGTGTCGATGAAATGAACTCATATTTTGGTAACCAGCACAATTCGTTCATATTTTAATGGGTTAGATGAGTGACTTTTTACATGTGTTTTTAAATCCACAATCAAACCTAGGGGTGACAATTGGCGGGTTAGGTTAAACTTGCATGGGTTTAATGAGCCAATACAACAAACGGGTCAAGACCCAGCCCAACCTAAATTTGTTTGTGTCAAAATGATTGGATCAAAACGGATTGAGTAACAGGTTATAAAGTGAGTCAAGACCCAATCCAACCTAATTTTTACTAAGTTTTACTTATTTTATTTATTCTTTTTCAATATTTTAGTACTTAATTAAATTAAATTTTTCTTTATTATGCCTATATAGAACATATCAATTTTTTTTTTAAAAGTGTTTTAATAAATGGGCGGGTTAATTCAACGGGCTAGGAGAATTGGACTTAGTTTTGCCATCCCTAATTTAACCTATAGAAACATGAGTATTCATAGGTAGAATATGGATAAACTGCGAATTAATCCAATGGGTTAAGCACTTAAGCTTTCAACTTTTATTGACTCAAAATTTATTGTGTTTTTTAATTTTCTTATTTTGATTGTCTTAAATATTTGAATTATATTTTTTAAATAACTTATTTTCTTCAAATTTAAGAAAAATAACTTACTGCTAAAAAATAGAAAAATATTTTTCAAAAACCTCATTGTTTTCCAATACAATTTTTTGTTAACCCAACCCCTCCAAACCCATCCCCAAAGAAAAAACAATTTTTTTTCAATTCTATCCTTACTCCCCCACCCCTAACCCCCACCATCCCCCCCTCCAAAAAAAAAATTA